>JAWNZC010000234.1:1107500-1110000 GCA_035771165.1 Paragorgia papillata
ATCTAATCTAATCATCGAATCTAATCATCTAATCTAATCATCTAATCTAATGTAACTAATCTACTAATCGAATCTAACCTAATATAATCTAACCTAACATAACCTAACCTAACCTAACCTAACCTAACCTAACCTAACCTAACCTAACCTAATCTAATCTAATCTACTCTAATCTAATCTAATCTAATCTAATCTAATCTAATCTAATCTAATCTAATCTAAACTAATCTAATCTAATCTAATCTAATCAAATCATCTAATTTAATCATCTAATTTAATCATCTGATCTAAACATCTAATATAATCATCTAATCAAATTATCGAATCCAATCATCTTATCTAATCATCTAAGCTAATAATCTAATCTAACTAATCTATTAATCTAATATAACCTAATCTACCCTAACCTAACCTAACCTAATCTAATCTAATCTAATCTAATCTAATCTAATCTAATCTAATCTAATCTAATCTAATCTAATCTAATCTAATCTAATCTAATCTAATCTAATCTAATCTAATCTAATCTAATCTAATCTAATCTAATCTAATCTAATCTAATCTAATCTAATCTAATCTAATCTAATCTAATCATCTAATTTAATCATCTGATCTAAACATCTAATATGATCATCTAATCTAATCTAATCATCGAATCTAATCATCTAATCTAATCATCGAATCTAATCATCTAATCTAATCATCTAATCTAATGTAACTAATCTACTAATCGAATCTAACCTAATATAATCTAACCTAACATAACCTAACCTAACCTAACCTAACCTAACCTAACCTAACCTAATCTAATCTAATCTACTCTAATCTAATCTAATCTAATCTAATCTAATCTAATCTAATCTAATCTAATCTAATCTAATCTAATCTAATCTAAACTAATCTAATCTAATCTAATCTAATCAAATCATCTAATTTAATCATCTAATTTAATCATCTGATCTAAACATCTAATATAATCATCTAATCAAATTATCGAATCCAATCATCTAATCTAATCATCTAATCTAATAATCTAATCTAACAATCTATTAATCTAATCTAACCTAATCTAATCTAATCTAACCTAACCTAACCTAACCTAACCTAACCTAGCCTAACCTAACCTAACCTAACCTAACCTAACCTAACCTAACCTAACCTAACCTAACCTAACATAACCTAACCTAACCTAACCTAACCCAACCTAATCTACTCTAATAATATCAAGTCATCTAATTTAATCATCTGATCTAAACATCTAATCTAATCATCGAATCTAATCATCTAATCTAATCATCTAATCTAATGTAACTAATCTACTAATCTAATCTAACCTAATATAATCTAACCTTACCTAACCTAACCTAACCTAACCTAACCTAACCTAACCTAATCTAATCTAATCTACTCTAATCTAATCTAATCTAATTTAATCTAATCTAAGCTAATCTAATCTAATCTAATCTAATCTAATCAAATCATCTAATTTAATCATCTGATCTAAACAACTAATATAATCATCTAATCTAATCTAATCATCGAATCTAATCATCTAATCTAATCATCTAATCTAATAATCTAATCTAACAAATCTATTAATCTAATCTAACCTAATCTAATCTAATCTAACCTAACCTAACCTAACCTAACCTAACCTAGCCTAACCTAACCTAACCTAACCTAACCTAACCTAACATAACCTAACCTAACCTAACCTAACCCAACCTAATCTACTCTAATATAATCAAGTCATCTAATTTAATCATCTGATCTAAACATCTAATCTAATCATCTAATCTAATCATCGAATCTAATCATCTAATCTAATCATCTAATCTAATGTAACTAATCTACTAATCGAATCTAACCTAATATAATCTAACCTAACATAACCTAACCTAACCTAACCTAACCTAACCTAACCTAACCTAATCTAATCTAATCTACTCTAATCTAATCTAATCTAATCTAATCTAATCTAATCTAATCTAATCTAATCTAATCTAATCTAATCTAATCTAAACTAATCTAATCTAATCTAATCTAATCAAATCATCTAATTTAATCATCTAATTTAATCATCTGATCTAAACATCTAATATAATCATCTAATCAAATTATCGAATCCAATCATCTTATCTAATCATCTAAGCTAATAATCTAATCTAACTAATCTATTAATCTAATATAACCTAATCTACCCTAACCTAACCTAACCTAATCTAATCTAATCTAATCTAATCTAATCTAATCTAATCTAATCTAATCTAATCTAATCTAATCTAATCTAATCTAATCTAATCTAATCTAATCTAATCTAATCTAATCTAATCTAATCTAATCTAATCTAATCTAATCTAATCTAATCATCTAATTTAATCATCTGATCTAAACATCTAATATGATCATCTAATCTAATCTAATCATCGAATCTAATCATCTAATCTAATCATCGAATCTAATCATCTAATCTAATCATCTAATCTAATGTAACTAATCT
>JAWNZC010000234.1:1117500-1152500 GCA_035771165.1 Paragorgia papillata
TAGTTTGCTAATTTACGCTTGTTTCTTTACAAATAGTCAGTGCTGCTGTTTTCTAATATCATCTGCATGGTATACTTTACATTTAATGAGTTTTAACCGGTATTGCATCGACAAAATAAAATAATTTAGAGGTAAAGCGGCGACGGTTCTCACTTCCGCAGTATAAAGAGATAGTATAGCATCAAGTTATTTATATAAATATAGCGAGCATCGTTATAAAAAACGCATTTGAAAAGCGTGAATTGAAAATATGCATTATTTTCTTATTGAAAACTAACATATCACAAGGCGGGTGTGCAGAAAATGTCATTTTAAACAACAATCTTTGTTCTAATACATGTTTTTCTGGTGAGAACCGTAGTGAGAACCGTTGTGAGAACCGTGGACAGAAAAGACGCACAACAGGGGGCCATTTTGACTATTGAATATCATATTTCCTTACTGAATTTTGCACAGAAATAGTTTATTTAGTCTACAATAACATTGCTTTAGCTTTCTTGGCTTTAAAGTACGCTCCTAAGTTGGCTGTAACGGCATTTTTTACAATATAAAGAAAATAGCTTTTCAGACAATCAGTGACAAAATACCTTGGGACATCTCGCATTGTTGGTACTTACCTAATATTTCTTTCAATTATTTTGGTAGTAAATTATATCCCTCCCTCCCCCTCCCTATTCAATGTTGAATTTAAAGTAAGGAACTCAGTGAGCGTTGAAACGAGCGCCTAAAGAGTCTCCAACATTGAACAGGGGGGCCGGGGGATAATTGGAGTGGAAAATATTGTCCTTTAGTTTAAAGTGTCCCAACACTTTTGTCACTGATTGTAGCCTAACCTAGCCTAACCTAACCTAACCTAAGCTAAGCTAAGCTAACCTAACCTAACCTAACCTAACCTAACCTAACCTAACCTAATCTAACCTAACCTAACCTAACCTAACCTAACCTAACCTCATCTAATCTAATCTAATCTAATCTAATCTAATCTAATCTAATCTAATCTAATCTAATCTAATCTAATCTAATCTAATCTAATCTAATCTAATCTAATCTAATCTAATCTAATCTAATCTAATCTAATCTAATCTATTCTAATCTAATCTAATCTAATCTAATCTAATCTAATCTAATCTAATCTAATCTAATCAAATCTAATCTAATCAAATCATCTAATTTAATCATCTGATCTAAACATCTAATATAATCATCTAATCTAATCTAATCATCGAATCTAATCATTTAATCTAATAATCTAATCTAACAAATCTATTAATCTAATCTAATCTAATATAATATAATCTAACCTAACCTAACCTAACCTAACCTAACCTAGCCTAACCTAACCTAACCTAACCTAACCTAACCTAACCTAACCTAACCTAACCTAACCTAACCTAATCTAATCTAATCTAATCTACTCTAATCTAATCTAATCTAATCTAATCTAATCTAATCTAATCTAATCTAATCTAATCTAAACTAATCTAATCTAATCTAATCTAATCTAATCTAATCTAATCTAATCTAATCTAATCTAATCTAATCTAATCTAATCTAATCTAATCTAATCTAATCTAATCTAATCTAATCTAATCAAATCATCTAATTTAATCATCTGATCTAAACATCTAATATAATCATCTAATCTAATCTAATCATCGAATCTAATCATCTAATCTAATCATCTAATCTAATAATCTAATCTAATAATCTAATCTAACAAATCTATTAATCTAATCTAACCTAATCTAATCTAATCTAACCTAACGTAACCTAGCCTAACCTAACCTATCCTAGCCTAACCTAACCTAACCTAACCTAACCTAACCTAACCCAACCTAATCTAATCTAATATAATCAAGTCATCTAATTTAATCATCTGATCTAAACATCTAATCTAATCATCTAATCTAATCATCGAATCTAATCATCTAATCTAATCATCTAATCTAATCTAATCTAACTAATCTATTAATCTAATCTAACCTAATATAATTTAACCTAACATAACTTACCCTAACCTAACCTAACCTAACCTAACCTAACCTAACCTAACATAACCTAACCTAATCTAATCTAATCTAATCTACTCTAATCTAATCTAATCTAATCTAATCTAATCAAATCATCTAATTTAATCATCTGATCTAAACATCTAATATAATCATCTAATCTAATCATCGAATCCAATCATCTTATCTAATCATCTAATCTAATAATCTAATCTAACTAATCTATTAATCTAATATAACCTAATCTAACCTAACCTAACCTGACCTAATCTAATCTAATCTAATCTAATCTAATCTAATCTAATCTAATCTAATCTAATCTAATCTAATCTAATCTAATCTAATCTAATCTAATCTAATCTAATCTAATCTTATCTAATCTAATCTAATCTAATCTAATCTAATCTAATCTAATCTAATCTAATCTAATCTAATCTAATCTAATCTAATCTAATCTAATCTAATCTAATCTAATCTAATCTAATCTAATCTAATCTAATCTAATCTAATCTAATCTAATCTAATCTAATCTAATCTAATCAAATCATCTAATTTAATCATCTGATCTAAACATCTAATATAATCATCTAATCTAATCTAATCATCGAATCTAATCATCTAATCTAATAATCTAATCTAACAAATCTATTAATCTAATCTAACCTAATATAATATAATATAATCTAACCTAACCTAACCTAACCTACAATCAGTGACAAAATACCTTGGGACATCTCGCATTGTTGGTACTTACCTAATATTTCTTTCAATTATTTTGGTAGTAAATTATATCCCTCCCTCCCCCTCCCTATTCAATGTTGAATTTAAAGTAAGGAACTCAGTGAGCGTTGAAACGAGCGCCTAAAGAGTCTCCAACATTGAACAGGGGGGCCGGGGGATAATTGGAGCGGAAAATATTGTCCTTTAGTTTGAAGTGTCCCAACACTTTTGTCACTGATTGTCTGCGAAAACATTTTTAGTTCATAAAATAAACCTAGTTACCTAATCAGTTATTTTTCTAAAAATAGTTACATTTGACAAAGATGTTCACAATTTATTGTTAACAAAATTGTTATGGGCATTTTTAAGCTATTAAATTGGCAGTTTTGTTGTTTTAAAGTCAGTTTACTGCTCAAGGCGTCTTTGCACGTATTATGCAAAATGATTTCGGCTAAAATAGGTGCGTTATCAGCAATGCAATTAAAAATGCTCGATTTACCTAAAACGAAGTTTTAATAAATTTACAATCACTCGATTGCGCATTTATTTATGTATGTGTAGAGTATAACTTGTGCAATATCACTCTTCATCTACCGGGCGACGCGTTAAACGAGAATTAAAACGTGTTTAGTTTAGCCAGTTGCGCAATCTTTAACGGGTTCTGCGCCGGTATTAGCAATAACGCTATTTGAGGTAGGGACCTTTTATTATTTTAACAATTGCTGTAGAACATACGCGTACTTTAATTTCAGCACAAAAACAAATATTAGAGAAGTGATACTAGGTTTAAAAATCCGAAATTCTCAACGTCTACCAACGTCTATTAAAGGCACGAAAGGGACAAAACAGATTGAAACTTGTTCTAGGTTTTCATTAGCAACCATGTTACGTACAACATTCCTAATACATACTAAGGTAAAACGCGAAATATTTGCGGAAAATTATTAGAGAGATATAACGTAATACAACGCTTGTACGGTTGTCATGACAAATGTCACAACGTCCACGGTTCTCACCAACGGTTTCTCACCACGGTTCTCACTGAACACCGTGGACGATAGTTTGCTAATTTACGCTTGTTTCTTTACAAATAGTCAGTGCTGCTGTTTTCTAATATCATCTGCATGGTATACTTTACATTTAATGAGTTTTAACCGGTATTGCATCGACAAAATAAAATAATTTAGAGGTAAAGCGGCGACGGTTCTCACTTCCGCAGTATAAAGAGATAGTATAGCATCAAGTTATTTATATAAATATAGCGAGCATCGTTATAAAAAACGCATTTGAAAAGCGTGAATTGAAAATATGCATTATTTTCTTATTGAAAACTAACATATCACAAGGCGGGTGTGCAGAAAATGTCATTTTAAACAACAATCTTTGTTCTAATACATGTTTTTTCTGGTGAGAACCGTAGTGAGAACCGTTGTGAGAACCGTGGACAGAAAAGACGCACAACAGGGGGCCATTTTGACTATTGAATATCATATTTCCTTACTGAATTTTGCACAGAAATAGTTTATTTAGTCTACAATAACATTGCTTTAGCTTTCTTGGCTTTAAAGTACGCTCCTAAGTTGGCTGTAACGGCATTTTTTACAATATAAAGAAAATAGCTTTTCAGACAATCAGTGACAAAATACCTTGGGACATCTCGCATTGTTGGTACTTACCTAATATTTCTTTCAATTATTTTGGTAGTAAATTATATCCCTCCCTCCCCCTCCCTATTCAATGTTGAATTTAAAGTAAGGAACTCAGTGAGCGTTGAAACGAGCGCCTAAAGAGTCTCCAACATTGAACAGGGGGGCCGGGGGATAATTGGAGTGGAAAATATTGTCCTTTAGTTTAAAGTGTCCCAACACTTTTGTCACTGATTGTAGCCTAACCTAGCCTAACCTAACCTAACCTAAGCTAAGCTAAGCTAACCTAACCTAACCTAACCTAACCTAACCTAACCTAACCTAACCTAACCTAATCTAACCTAACCTAACCTAACCTAACCTAACCTAACCTCATCTAATCTAATCTAATCTAATCTAATCTAATCTAATCTAATCTAATCTAATCTAATCTAATCTAATCTAATCTAATCTAATCTAATCTAATCTAATCTAATCTAATCTAATCTAATCTAATCTAATCTAATCTAATCTATTCTAATCTAATCTAATCTAATCTAATCTAATCTAATCTAATCTAATCTAATCTAATCTAATCAAATCTAATCTAATCAAATCATCTAATTTAATCATCTGATCTAAACATCTAATATAATCATCTAATCTAATCTAATCATCGAATCTAATCATTTAATCTAATAATCTAATCTAACAAATCTATTAATCTAATCTAATCTAATATAATATAATCTAACCTAACCTAACCTAACCTAACCTAGCCTAACCTAACCTAACCTAACCTAACCTAACCTAACCTAACCTAACCTAACCTAACCTAACCTAACCTAACCTAACCTAACCTAACCTAACCTAATCTAATCTAATCTAATCTAATCTAATCTAATCTAATCTAATCTAATCTAATCTAATCTAATCTAATCAAATCATCTAATTTAATCATCTGATCTAAACATCTAATCTAATCATCTAATCTAATAATCTAATCTAACTAATTTATTAATCTAATCTAACCTAATATAATCTAACCTAACCTAACCTAACCTAACCTAACCTAACCTAACCTAACCTAACCTAACCTAACCTAACATAACCCAACACAACCCAACCCAACCCAACCCAACCCAACCCAACCCAACCCAACCCAACCCAACCACCCAACCCAACCCAACCCAACCCAACCCAACCCAACCCAACCCAATCTAATCTAATCTAATCTAATCTAATCTAATCTAATCTAATCTAATCTAATCTAATCTAATCTAATCTAATCTAATCTAATCTAATCTAATCTAATCTAATCTAATCTAATCTAATCTAATCTAATCAAATCATGTAATTTAATCATCTGATCTGAACATCTAATATAATCATCTAATCTAATCTAATCATCGAATCTAATCATCTAATCTAATCATCTAATCTAATCTAATAATCTAATCTAACAAATCTATTAATCTAATCTAACCTAATCTAATCTAACCTAATCTAACCTAACCTAACCTAACCTAACCTAACCTAACCTAGCCTAACCTAAGCTAACCTAACCTAACCTAACCTAACCTAACCTAACCTAACCTAACCTAACCTAACCTAACCTAACATAACCTAACCCAACCCAACCTAACCTAACCTAACCTAACCTAATCTAATCTAATCTAATCTAATATAATCAAGTCATCTAATTTAATCATCTGATCTAAACATCTAATCTAATCATCTAATCTAATCATCGAATCTAATCATCTAATCTAATCATCTAATCTATTAATCTAATCTAACCTAATATAATCTAACCTAACCTAACCTAACCTAACCTAACCTAACCTAACCTAACCTAACCTAATCTAATCTAATCTAATCTAATCTAATCTAATCTAATCTAATCTAATCTAATCTAATCTAATCTAATCTAATCTAATCTAATCTAATCTAATCTAATCTAATCTAATCTAATCATCTAATTTAATCATCTGATCTAAACATCGAATCTAATCAACTGATGTAATCATCGAAACTACTCATCTAATCTAATCATCTAATCTAATAATCTAATCTATCTAATCTATTAATCTAATCTAACCTAATCTAACCTAACCTAACCTAACCTAACCTAACCTAACCTAATCTAATCTAATCTAATCTAATCTAATCTAATCTAATCTAATCTAATCTAATATAATCAAATCATCTAATTTAATCATCTGATCTAAACATCTAATCTAATCATCTAATCTAATCATCGAATCCAATCATCTAATCTAATCATCTAATCTAATAATCTAATCTAACTAATCTATTAATCTAATCTAACCTAATATAATCTAACCTAACATAACCTAACCTAACCTAACCTAACTTAAACCTAACCTAACCTAACCTAACCTAATCTAATCTAATCTAATCTAATCTAATCTAATCTAATCTAATCTTATCTAATCTAATCTAATCTAATCTAATCTAATCTAATCTAATCTAATCTAATCAAATCTAATCTAATCTAATCTAATCTAATCTAATCTAATCTAATCTAATCTAATCTAATCTAATCTAATCATCTAATTTAATCATCTGATCTAAACATCTAATCTAATCAACTGATCTAATCATCGAAACTACTCATCTAATCTAATCATCTAATATAATAATCTAATCTAACTAATCTATTAATCTAATATAACCTAATCTAACCTAACCTAACCTAACCTAACCTAATCTAATCTAATCTAATCTAATCTAATCTAATCTAATCTAATCTAATCTAATCTAATCTAATCTAATCTAATCTAATCTAATCTAATCTAATCTAATCTAATCGAATCTAATCTAATCTAATCTAATCATCTAATCTAATAATAAAATCCACGGGCTACCAACGGGCTACCGTCGGGTTATCACGGGCTACCGAGTTATATTAGTCTGAAAAAACTCAATTTATGGAAGCGGTACGTTTCGTCCGGCCCTATAGTCATCCGCTACCAGTGACGGATCACTTTGATTTGTTGTGAACCTGAGAGGTTTTGACCAAAATTACCCCCTAAGGCTTAAAATGATGCTGAATGATCCCTTTTTAAAATGAAACCTTTATAACGATATACCATGAAGTATTACCCGAGCTCTGACCTGAATTCCGGGTTGTGAATTTCCCGTGTGCAACGTGGCATATCAACAAGAAGAAAATGGCTTTTATTTGTCAATATATAAGCGAAACCAACGAAAATTAGGCTCTAACAACTCCGAAAGCAAGTATAAGCATTTGCTTGTTGTAATTATTTCGTAGGTTAGCAATAATTTGGTAAAATTTGACGAAAACCATCTCGGCCGATCACGCAATTATCGAAGAAAATTTGCCGAGAGTTGTGGGCGAGTTGTCAACGAGTTGTCGGCGTTGTAATGGCAAACAGGAGTAAATATTACTCAAAATAACTTAAAATCAGAATAGCTGACTTAAAACAATCTGACTAATGTATTATGGTCGTATGTTCTTGTATAATTCTGTTTTAATTTATAAATTTCAAAATAAGTTATATGATCGCGCACGGGCGCACCATGGGGGGTCACAATGGGCGTCACAATGGAAAATCGTAAAAAATCAATATAATATTTGCTTCTTAATTATTGTATTGCTTTAATTTTTTCAATTTGAATTTGTGAAATGCTGCTTTTCATTTTACTTGAACAAAGTTTCGTGGTAAAGACATTTTCTGGTTAAATATTTAACATTTTTTGAATTATAATAATATTATTAATAATAGTAATTAGCATAAATTAGCATAATTTGCAAAATGGGTTGCCTGACAAGACCCGAAACCCAAAATTTGAATAGTAGAGGTAAAAACGATTCAAATGATATATTGTGGTACAATTTTTGTGTTATTATGCCATGTTAATTCACAAATTGCCAAGACCACCTGCTGTGAATGGTTTTTGGGTCGGACAAGAATGAGTACAAAATTATATAAAAGTTATATAAACAAAATCAAAACAATAGAAATCCCACTTCAACGGGTCAGTAGTCACACAATATTGGGAAACAAAATTTCCTCTACCACGGCCTCCAGGACTTTATTTTTGTCCAGTTTGTTTGAGAGCTTAATTGTGGCTGTCGTGGAAGTCCTTCCCTTGCTTTCGTGATCTTTCAATGCTTTTGCCACGGGACACGAACAAGGCAGCACCTGGACGTTGACCCTTTTGCGCAATCGGCGCAAATATTTTGGTACATTCTTGTATCTTGCTAACAAGGCGTTCAGGTCAAAGAATTCTCTTCGCTGTCCGATTATCAACATCCACCAACTTCGTGGGAGTTAAACAGCGCCACCTATGTCAGCAAGGTAGCTGACGTTCTTCGCTGGCACTGTGACTTGAAAGATGTTGACCGAACTCACGCATTGTCCTTTACTGCGAGGAAAAAGAAGGCTGAGAGAAAGAGAGATCGAAAGGAGAAGGAGTTTTGGAGCGCAGCAGATCCGCACATAGATGCTTGTCATGACGCGCGGCCAGATTGGTTCTCGGTTACCGTCTCTTTGGTTTTCCAGGGCTTCATAATCAGTTTGGCCAAAATGTTCTTCATGTAAACACAACGATTCTTCTCTTTATATTTTCGTCGTCTTGGCCAAAGTGTGGAACTTCGTTTGTCGTAATGTAAAACGGACTATTGTTCATCACGCATCTCGCCTCCCCGAGCTTCACGGCTGTTATTATCCTTCGCTAGGTCGGTGTCCAGTGTTGCCGGTGACCCCACGAATACCGGCTGAGTTGTTTCGGTGATGATGGTCGCACTGAACTGGCGCTCGTTTGTGATGGACGCGATGAAATTAACTGGAGGGAATGATACGATGGAAGATTGACGCCCATGAAGTCTTACCGGAGTCATTAGGTCCTGCCACAACCAACTTTCTGACCTTGTGGGGCATCCTTGCGGTCAGAAAGCACTGGTAGAGCTTGTTAAAAAAATTGAATCGAACTGCGACCACGCTGAACGAATTTAAAATACCGTCGTGAAAAAAATCTGGCTATGGTGGAGTTGAGCTATCGTACGGGATAAAAGCCCTTGGAGACACTTTTCCACGATGAGATTGTGGAATCGGACATGGGACGAAAGTCCTCGTAGATATTTCAAAACAAATCCCGTCGGATACATCCACGTTGAAGGAAATCTGGCGGATGATTTCGCACGCTGGGTGCGACAGAATCTTCTCCAGTACTTGGAAATGCTTAATGACCGCGAATCGGCTCCGGTTAGTTAGTAATTTGTGAATATAACTTCTGACGTCCATCATTTTGAGATAGGTCATGGTCGCCTCGGGTGGTTTAACGTAGACGTCTGAACGAAACAACGCATGGTCACCCACCTTCATGACTTTCTCTATCTTCTTAATCGTTGCACTAACTTCGCTCGTAGAGGAGAAGAACGGTTTTGGCAGAGTCGTGTTCGTTGTCCAGTTTCCATCTGCGACAAGGCCATCTACCATTAACATGGCAATAGCCTTGATTAATTTTCCCAGAAATTCCACTTCGTTAACAACCATCACACAAAAGGCCTTTCTCGGAAAGTTCCTGGGCTGGCTTGGTTGTTCCACCTCACTATCTTTATTGGACGATTGGCGTGCTTACTCAGCATAGCAATATGCATTGGATTTGTCGACCATTTGCTGCACCGCTGCATTATCATTGTCTTTAACCACTTTAAAGAGTTGTTTGGCAGCAGTTTCCGCGGCAGCGTTCGCCTCGTTATCGACGTCTTGGTTATGCAAAGCGGCAAACAAGGCATTCTCGTTACACGCTTCTGTCTCCCGGTATACCACAAAGTACGCTATCGCAAGATACATTTTACTGGGACCGGCGATACCGTTCGTCTGCCGTTTCCTCTGCGGATGTTTCGGGTTGGACGTTACATTGGTGATACAGGAGAAAAAAAATGGACAACATATATTTCTGACAGTGCTTCGCCGAGTTCCAAGCGTTTGGAAGCTATTTGTTTTGCCGCCAGTTCGTTATCTTCCTCGCTCACCCTCCATGTTCATCGCCATCCGACGGCCTGAAGGTCGTTGGAAATCTGTTAAGGCAAAGGAAAGTCCGACATTTATTTGTTTGACATTCGACGTTCTGTGATAAACCTAAAAATGCAGCAAAACACCACCTAAATATGACTTACCAAAGTTAAAACATTAGCATGCGCACGAAGCGAATTCTGTAGTCTTTTCGAGTCTAACTGCTTTCGAGGACGCCTTGGTAACATTCTTTGCTCTTCTTACATCGCAATATCACGGGCAAATTCTTTACAGTTGAAGCGCGAAATTTATATGTTTTTACCCGAAGTGCAATTTGCATAAATGTATGAACAATCGGAACCGAATAATCTACTTTGGTCATTATCACTATTATTATCATCATCATTATTATCATGATCATTATTATAATCATTATCAATCATGATCAATCGTGATCATGATCATCACTATGATCATCATCATTGTCATCATCATCATTATCATTATCATTATCACTATTATTATCATTATCGTTATTATCATCATTATCACTAGAAATACATGAACGCGACAACCCCTCGCCCGCTTTATATGCATTTTAATCGTACTCCCCCCCCCCCCCCCCTAATTTCTGTTTTTTGTTGTATTAATGACACACAGTTCAGAAAACATCCCAGAAAATTAGTTAGCAAGGTTCAACTGTAGTCATGTATTGACATACAGAAAGAACTTGCGAAGTCAATATTAAAAAAAAACACAACGAGATGAACCAAATGACATATTTTCATTCAAGAATATAATAGATATAAACAGTGGCCAAGAAAAGACACCATGCCAACGTCCTAGAGTTTAAAGACAACTCTAGACAATATATTATTTATATTAATTTTCATTTTCAAGATTTCTTCCGTTTTAACTCAGCTAAACTGGTAAATACGAATCTCCTACCGTTAAACTTTCTACTGCTTTTGTCACCACAAACACTGCCAATTCAGTCTACTCTTTTCGGATTCTTTTTCTCGTTCGCGGTTTCTTACTTTTTTCGTTGTTGACACATAAATATGACAAGGCATCATTCAGTACTCTTCATGATCTAAAAAGCCGTTTGTTTCAAAATTTCTTCATCGTTCCCTCTCGAGTTATGTAGAATACACCAGAGCAAAATTCTTTACCGGCTTTGAACAGTTTCAGGACACATCCTTCTTCTTTCAATTACATTTCGGTTGGCATCGTTTTCGGTCTTTATCGTATTAATTTTTAGGCTTTTTTCAGTGGTTTTAAGTCGTTTTTACTGTTGTCTTTTTCTCGCTGGCACATCTCTTCTTAGCCTTCTTTCTTTGGTCTTTTTCCATAATTAATGTCCATTTTAGCTGAAACCATTTTATCTGGCAAAAATTTCTTTCGTCATGATCGTTGAATAATTGATAATTTGCTGACGTAAATTTAAATAATTTAAATAATTTAACAGGTTAGTTACCAGTACCCTGCTATTCGAACTGCGCAAGTTGTGGATTTGATAACATATATATAATCATTATCATCATCATCATTATTATCATCATTATCATCATTTTTATCATCATCATTATTATAATCATCATTATTATCATGGTCAATCATGATCATCATGATGGATGATTATCATCGTCATCATCATCATCATTTTTGTTCTCATTGCCATTTATATCATTATTAGTATTCACGATTACAATCAAAGCAAACTCTTCAGTGCACTCTTGCATTGAAAACACTTAAAATGTGAAACTGAGATAATTTGGATCCCTTCAAACTTCGCGTAAACAATTTCTGCTTTGTTTTTACCATTTCACGTTTCTTACTAACGTTTCTCGGTTGACTGTGCATAGAACGAAGCGCGCTGATTGGCTACTGAGCCGCTGGCTTGTTTTGGCGCGAAAATCGGGTCAGGTCTGAAGGAATTAAAACAAAATTGAACACATATTAGCGAGAACCCAGTCGCTGGCTTATATTTATAGAAAATAACTAAATTTCTTTCGACTGAAGCGTGAAACATGAAGGTAAGTGAATGGTTGTTATTCAGAAGCGAAAACCGGCAAAATTATGAGCTAAAAATTAGATAAACAGAACCTTTTATCGGACATAACTCATTCGCTATTAAACACCTATCTTGGAGTGAAATACAAAGTCGCTTTCGATATACTAGTTAAATATAGCTAAATACGAACTTGCTTTTGTATTTAGCCGCTGGTATTATGGTTTTTTTAATACTTATTTATCTTCACTGTGTAAAATTGAGCGTATCGTGGCCGTATCATAGCACGAAATCTCCTGAAATTTCAGGATTCGGAACATGAAATCTCAGGAAATTTTCCAATTCGGACTAATTTTGACTTACAGTCCGAATTAGGGAATTTGCGGAGATTTCATGTTCCGAATCGTGAAATTTCTGGAGATTTCCTGCTATGATACGGCCATGATACGCTTAATTTCACGCAGTGCTTCATTTTGTTTTTTCCGAAAAGGGCGTTCATATTTATGTGAATAGCGAAATGGGAGTGTTGCGGTTTATTGGCAGAACACTTTTCGGAAACGGTATGTTTGGCTTGGAGTTGAACTATCAAAACCTGGTTAGTATATATTGTTCTTGTTTAATTTTGGAGGGAAAATTACTCAATTTCTTAGTATTGTGTATCTTGTGTTTTGTTTTTAGTTGGTAAAAACGATGGCTCAGTATATGGATAGCAGTATTTTACCTGGTAAGGATTGTTATTTATCAATTATTGCACGAGGTTGAGCAAAATATCGTGATTTGTCAGTGGGGAACAGATCAATAATTTGCCGAAGGCAGAAGCAAATAACTGAACTCCGAGACACTGATAAATTACGATATTTAGCCAAAAGCGAGTTCAATTATTTTTTTATTATTCGATTTATTTTTTATTTGACATTGTTTACCTGTAGTTATGTCCACTCATTTCGTACATTATCCTCCGCCGCAGGCAACTCTGGGAATCTCTGTCGCTTTTGATCAGGGGACATGTGGAATTTGGGTGACACAAAGGGTAAATGATGGGAGCGGGGGAGTGAAAGAGGGGGAGCACAATTTACGGCGTTCGTTTACGTTTTTGAAGGAGAAAACTAAATTGTTGCCTGCGGAGGAGGCTGGCAGCGAGCCATTTACGTTTGCCGAAGTTGAGTGTAACGCGCATGAGCAAAATATTATTTGCAGCAAAACAACATTTCACGCTAATGCGCATGAGCAGACTGCTATTTGTAGGCAGTTATTTGCAGGCCACGTAGCGGTTCGTCAACCAATTAAAAGGAAGATGAAAATAAATCGAATAATAATTGTTATGATTGGTGTTGGCGTTGTGTTGTTGTGGTGGTATTGGTGTTATTGTTGGTGTTGGTGTTAGTGTTGGTGTTGGTGTTGGTGTTGGTGTTGGTGTTGGTGTTGGTGTTGGTGTTGGTGTTGGTGTTGGTGTCGGTGTTTGTGTTAATTAGTGTTGGTGTCGGTATCGGTGTTGGTGTTAGTTTTGGTGTTGGTGTTATTGTTGTTGTCGTCTTTGTTGTTGTTGTTGTTGTTGTTGTTGTTGTTGTTGTTGTTGTTGTTGTTGTTGTTGTTGTTGTTGTTGTTGTTGTTGTTGTTGTTGTTGGTGTTGTTGTTGTTGTTGTTGTTGTTGTTGTTGTTGTTGTTGTTGTTGTTGTTGTTGTTGTTGTTGTTGTTGTTGTTGTTGTTGTTGTTGTTGTGGTTGTTTTTGTTGTTGTCGTAGTTGTCGTAGTTGTTGTCGTTGATGTTGTTGTTGTTGTTGTTGTTGTTATTGTTTTTGTTGTTGTTTTTGTTATTGCCGTCATTAACGTTGGGGGAGGGGGATTTACAGTTTTAGTTATCCATGGAAATTAGGTGTCATTGGCGAGATAAAATGCTTTTTTGAGTTTGAGTCAACAGGTCATTTGCTTTTATATTTTTCTTTGCCTTTTTAGTAAACCTAATCACGGATTATTTGTTCGACCTAACAGAGCTACCCCATGGAATCAATTGTTCTAAACCTCTCGCTGCTTAATCCTAACATATACTGTAGAACGTAGGCAAAAGTTTGCTAAATAATTAGACGGTTTTAATCGTGTCAACCTCGAAACGTATAGCGCATCAGTGGCGTACGAACGGGGGGTGGGGTGTGTGACACGCCCCCACATTTCGGGGAAATGGTCGCTAAATTGATATAGGTCATGCAGTTAAAACCAAATCGGTCGGTACACTTAGGATTTAAAACCTTAAAAAACATAAACCTGCATGGGTTTGGTCGGTAAATTTTGACACAAACCCCAATAAAAATGTTCTCGGTATGCCACTGAGCGCCATGTATTTTGTATTTATTATTATTATTAAATAATATTAGTTTGTCAAGCCAAACAAAACATTACATTGGATGTCTATTTGCCAATGGCTTCTTTAGATGAGCCACTACTTAGCAGTACCATGTAAAATGTCACGAGTGCAGTGTCTTAGCGAGGTGGGAGAGGGGGGGGGGGGGGGCAGCGTTTCCACCAAATTTATGCATAATCAACTTTGACGAAGTCACTGACACATTTGCTTCTGCGAAAGCATGAAAAATTCAGTTGTAACACTGCAATTATTAATCAAAGTAATAGGCAGCATGAACAAAGATATGCTGGCCAGCGTGAACAACGTTGAGCCGGTCAGTATGAACAAGGTAATTGAGCTGGTCAGCATGAACAATGTTGTGCTAGCTAGCATGAACAATGTTGTTCTGGACAGCATGAACAAATAATGTTGTGCTAGCCAGCACGAACAACGCTGAGCTAGCCAGCATGAACAACGTTGAGCTAGCCAGCGTGAACAAGGTTGATAATTTTCTCAAAGTGGTTTTATGTTTCTCTGTAATTCTAAACAATGTTCAATGCATTTACATTTAAAAGATGCGACTAGTTTGCACTAAAACGCGTTAAAAATCGCGAAATCTCTTCTGAAGATAATGTTATTGATTATTACGTTATTCACCGATATGCGGTAAGCTATAGCGTGTAAAAGTTCTCGGAACTTTCGTTCAAGTTCAACTCCTGATTACATATGCCAGGCTAAAACTTAAATGTTGTTTATATATACGTTAAGTATCTATTGGTTTTAACGGTTGCTATATTCTATTCTATTGTATTATATTCCATTCTATTCCATTCAAAATGTGCTAGAAGAGTGCGTTGTTACCCCCCCCCCCCCCCCCCCCCCCCCATAATTTCCCAAGCAGAAAAAGAGTATGCAGTATATATATATATTGCATGGACAAGCGTTAAGTTACAGTTGTTAGTTATTAGCAGTTAATAACAATTAAATATTATAGCAGCGGTAGCTGACGTTTCTAAACATTCTTGTTTGACGACTTCTTTTTTCGTTGTGTCCGTCTTAATTACGGAATGAAAAAGCCCTATATTTGGGTTTGTCACTCCATACTGCGGGCTAAATTGGGCGTGATTGTTGTCGAACGAGGCCTTTGTTTTTGAGATGAATTCCTTAGTTTCGTTACTTGTGGTAAGAAAATGCCCATTTGTTGTGACAGTGATTTTAACAAGCACGCTCTCAGTTTTGGTCGGGCATTTGTATTCGGCACAAGCTGTAGGATTTGATGCTGAGGTGGACACAAAGTTATAACCCGCAGACGTTTTATCCGCTCGAAAGCTTTCGACATGAAAGTATGAAGTATTCCCAGGACATCCACCAGCACCAGCACCACCACTACCACCACCACCATGCGAGTCATAGTCGACTTGAGCAATTTTCACGAAGCATAATCTGGATTTTATACCTTCGTACCAATAATCCTCATCACGCAAACTTCCATTTATTTTCAGGATTTCCTTAAAAGACCCCAGGAATGTTGGAGTTTCAAAGTAAAAACTGTTCTCGGTCGTGTCAATCTCGCACGATAACAGATCGTTATAAAATGGCGAGGGCGAAGTGCTTGAACTTGATAATTTTGTCATAGTTATCCTATTGCTAAATCGGTCTGAAGACTTGTCGGATCGGTAAAATTTTATGCCATGTTGTTTTTCTACGGTACTACTTATGCTTCGTTTACTAGGCATAAGGTATTTTTCGTTTAGTGTTACTTGAATTGTAGCAGACGTTTCTGTGCAAAATGTTTTGATGCACTTTGTAGTACTTGCTGTGATGCTGTGCTCTGTGTATCTATGCATGTTATTATCTTGGGACACTAACACCGTAATTTTACAGTCCTGGGCATCATTTACGTCGTTGCTCCTGGTTTCAATCTTCACGATACACGGTGTGCCATATATTACATCCACATTAGTTGTATAGTGATATTTGTCGCGCGTGATTTTTCCAATAAAGAACAGTCTTCCTGACCTCTTCGATCTTCGCGACTCGTGTTGTTTTAATCCGCTGTCCATGATACGCCATCTACCAGTTTTCTCGTCCATATACCACATTTTCACGGCTTCTGCTTCTTCTCTGGTCATGTTAAACTCTTCTGGTTCAAAAAGGATATCGATGTCCGCGTTAGGTTCTAATTTCGCGCCTTTCGAGTCCTGAAAATCAAGTTTGATCACACCGTATGTCTCTAGTAATTCTTGTTCGCCGTCTTCACTGATTGATGTGAAATCTCCGTCGGCTTCTCGTACTTGCGTTTCGTTTCTTGGATCAGCGTAACTGACGGTCACCTTCGCTGTTCCGTTATAAATTTCGCCATCCTCCGTCATCAAACTGTGAGGGGGCATAGAAATGGCAGCGGCTGGGGGGAGCTGTTGGGCGCCACTCGTTGTATCGCCCCCTAAAGGAATTTCAAAAGCTTCGCTTGCGTTGACACTGATAGGTTTCGGTCGAGGACGCATCTTGACAGTCAAAAATGTTTCATAACCGACCGTAAAAGGAATAACTTTCGTCAATTCGTAAAAATCATTATAGCCATCATTATCTTTGAATGTTATAACAAGCCGAGTGACTCCAGGAGGAACATCGAACGAAAAATCGCCTTTTCTTCCAGTTCTGGTTAGATAGTTGTCTCCTAAGTAGATATACCCAAATATAAAAGGAACATTATCCGTTCCACCTTGTGCCACTCCACGGATAGACGATCTTGCTCTTATGCATTTACCACATCCGCAGCTTGTTATTCGTATTATATCAATGTAAGTTGTTGAAAAACACAAGACTTTGATTTTCTGCTGTGTTTTTGCTTGGCAACAGTAGTTGTTATCAGTACATGTGTTAGTGTGATTTAGATTAACTCCATTACATTTTTCATTGCGACAATTTCCAACATCAACGGTCGTGGAGTTGGTTTCTTCGTATATGCAACCTGGTGGGAGTGTGGTTATTCTTTGAGAAGGCGTGGGGTCGCAGCTGTCACCAGTGTCTGCAGTGAAATTGAAATAACATTTCTATTAAAAATCTTTAAATGCCAGTTTATGCAAAATGACCAGTTTTTCCTATTTGCGTCTTGGAATAATTTTCTATTACTTCTTTTCTCAAAATATTAACCATTTTATGCGTGCTGTTACTGCTGTTGTTGTTCGTGGTGTTGGTGGTGTTGTTGATGTTGATGTTGTTGATGATGTTGTTGTTGTTGTTGTTGCCGTTGCTGCTTTTTGTGGTGGTGGTGGTGCTGGTCGTGTTGTTGTTGTTGTTGTTGGTGGTGGTGGTGGTGGTGGTGCATGGTGTTGCTGTTGCTGCTTCTACTGCTGCTGTTGTTGTTGTTGTTGTTTTTGTTGTTGTTGTTGTTGTTGTTTTTGTTGTTGTTGTTGTTGTTGTTGTTGTTGTTGTTGTTGTTGTTGTTGTTGTTGTTGTTGTTGTTGTTGTTGTTGTTGTTGTTGTTGTTGTTGTTGTTGTTGTTGTTGTTGTTGTTGTTGTTGTTGTTGTTGTTGTTGTTGTTGTTGTTGTTGTTGTTGTTTTTGTTGTTGTTGTTGGTCGTGGTGTTGTGGCGAACAAAAAGTTCGTAATTATGGTGTTGCTGTTGTTGTTGGAAAGCTCTGTCTTTCTACTCTGTCAATTCGTAATTGACAATATGTACAATGGACAATCTGTTACTTATAATCAGTCAGAAAACTGACCCGTTAATAGTAGGTTAATAGTAGTTAAAGTCTTTACCGTCAATGCTCAGAAAAAGAACAATACTCACCAAGCACTTTGATTGTAGCGACGTCTGAAAACTCCGCTCCATAGTCGTTGTACGCTCTGCATTTAACTTCTCCCGACATATTTTTCGTCAGTTGAGGTATAATAAGCTGACTTCCATCTTCTCCATCATGCTGATATTCATCTGCTGCACGGTCGTTAAAAATCCTGTGTAGAGTAATAATAGGATATACGTTTTGATTGTGTATAGTTGTACTGAAGTACTAAACTAATCTCTCGCTTGCAACCAATGTGACATTTTAAAATCTTATAACTGCACTGAGCTGCTAGAATCGAACGCAGCTTGCAGATGTGAATGTAAAGCACCTGCGTTAACTACGGTGCAGTCAACACCCCAATCTTCTAGATAAAAGCCATATATAGGTAAAAGTTGCGCCATGATGAACTATTTAAGTTCTTGACTCTCGGGGAAAGTGTAAAGAAATTACTAAAATATTGCTAACATAGAAAAAAGTTGCGCCACAGATGTTAAGCAAAAAACACTATGCAATGTTTGTAAGATAAGTTGTCTAAACAAGCACTTACCATTCGTATTGAGGACTAGGTGTTGCTTCAGCCTTGCAACATAATGTTACTGCTTGGTCTTTAAATCGAAGTTTACTCTCAGGGTGAACTGTGATTTGAGGAAATACTGAAAAGAAAGAAGTCTTTTTAATGGACCAGTGTTAAGACAATTTAAAACAGAGTGTATTTTGATTATGCTAGTTAAGGTGATATTAAAAGTTCTATGTACAGTCGCCGCCGCTTATATGCAAAAGCCGCTTATATGCACAGATTTTGGAAACCCCAAATTATATGAAAATATGGTTTTTTTTAATCCGCTTATATGCAAAAACATTTGCATATAAGTGGCGGGACTGTATATGTACATGTAGTGCATGTGGTACGTTTGTGAGCTTGGTGTTTAACAGACGCTTTATAGACGTTCGTCAAGCTCAAATACTCAGAAAATATTTTTTAGCCCTACTAGGAATCTAACTTCCCTGCTGTCTCTACAGGAAAGAGACCGCTGCAAACATCCAACATTTTGTTTGATGTAGCCGCCATCCATGATCCTGGACGTGTCAAACAAGTTTTAAAAACAGGTTTGGTACAACACACATTCTGATTGACTAACGAGCGTGCTTACGCTATGAGCAACGCATTGTTCACGTGGTGGTGCTAGAGTGTAAAAATTAGCGTTCCTGAACTAATTGAGCTTCTGTAACCCTGTTTTTATCTCTTTATTTACTATTTAAAACATTATTTCCGTAAAGAAATAAGAAAACTTTGTCGCAGAGTCAGTATAACGTTGTTTGCCGTACTTGGGAAGTTACGAGACGACTCATACAGCTGGTGAAACCTCAATTGAATAGCCGAGTGGCTATTGCCTCATGTTGTTCACGCATATCTCGTGCTTCTGAACTTCGTTGTCAAGGTAACTAAAAGTGTCGGATGATTGCAGATGTCTCTTTCCTGTACAGACCTGCAAACTTCTAATGATCAGTTACAGTAGACGCTCTAACCTTTGAGCTACTGAAGCTCGGATGGAAAGCTAAGGTTGTAAATTCATAGTTATGTATGTTTTCTAAGCGACAGCGTTTGCATCTGCAGAAATCTTAAATCTAGTTAAAGTGATATTAAGAGTGGTACGTATACATGTATTGCATGTGGTAAACCTTTAATTTTAGTTATATTGTTCTCACCTATCTCGGTTAAAATTATTGTCATTGTAGATGTAGTTGGATTAATCTGTGTTGCTTTTCCAATCTGGGGCGTATAACCATTTCTAGCTACCAGAATTTCTTCTTGTGAGACACAAATGCCTTCCACCTTGAAAAATCCAGCGATATTCGTTGTTGCCAAGATATTGAACGGGAACTCCGAGAGAGCTATGGTTGCGTCATCTAAAAGTACTCCACCTTGACTTTTTACTTTGCCAGTAAATGTATTGTTGGTACAAACACAAGCGTCACAACCACCGTTTAACTGTCCACTGGAGCACACCTTACTACAGTCTAAACAGAAATATACAATTAACAATATATAATTAACATATATGGATATATACCACTGACACGAATGATACGGGATTGCGGAGGTGGTCACATTGGATATATTGACGACTTAGAAACATTTACCGGGACACTTCCAATTTGAACAATTTCTAGCTTGCGAGGTTTTCCCAGAACATGTAGGCTGGTCGTTTCTTCCTGTTGGGTTGCTGCACACTCTAGTTCTTGTTTGAAGTCCTCCACCACAAGAAGTAGAACAATCTGACCAGACAAGCCATCTTGACCACGATACAGGTTTTACTATATAATATTGAATGTGAAAACGCAATTTATGAGACTATTGAAAAACGTGACATGGAAAATAGGGGGAAGTGCAGTATTCCAAACTTTTTAATCGATTTCCTTAGCTTGTAGCTATAGTCGTTATCAGAAACTGATGGTTAGACAGGGCTGCCGATAGTGATGGTAGTGGCGGTGGTGGTGGTGGTGATGGTTGTTGATGATAATGATGATGGTCAAGTCAGTTTGATGTACAGAAGTCTGATAAAACTTGATTTTTTCAATAATCCTCTCTGTATTGTATCAGTTGTTAGAGTGAAAAGGTTTTATACTTTCTTTTGTGGACACGGTTAGAAGTGAATTGAAGGGGCACATACAAAAAAAAGGGGCACATACATTGTGCATGATTATGCAACAGTGCTATATATGGTACTTCTAATGTTTTTGAAAACACAAAATGCAGAATGCTGTAAAATTGTTTATTCATTCTTGTAAGGTACAATACGAATTTTTAGCTTTATTCAAATATTCTTTGCAGTGTAACGTATACTCACCAACGTATGCACTGCTGCTTGTTATTTCATTAATTGTTCTTGATGGTGAAATCATTTTGGACGATGAAGCATCTTTAACAGAACAGAGTTAAACTGTTTTAGACAGAAAGTTGTCGAACACACAATGTACATTTTATTAGCTGAATTTTATTCATTGTAGACGACACTGTCAGATACTGTGGAATTTTAACAAAAATATGATCGTTGTTTAATGTAACTATTTAAATAAAACGCGACAGGAGTGTTTTATCAATATAAAAAGGACCAAGAGGCGAAAGCCGAGTGTTTTTAATATCTGATAAAAAAAACACGAACTGCGAGATTTATTTGAACGGCTTCAAAAACGAACTACTTGAGTAAGTTCATTTGCGTGTTAGTGAGTTTGAAAAATAACTTATGTCTATATATCCGAGAGAAGATAAATCAAAGCTAAAATTTATGTAATCAGAGGTATCTTTATTCACATATAAAGAACACTGATTAAACATTAATTTATTTTGAATTTTACCTACATGAATTATTAATTAGTATTTTAATGTCTATAAAATAATCCTTTATGGCTTTGTATTTTAAAGGAAATTTACCGACACTGACTTTTGATTATTTAACATATGCGGTTAATTGAGTTTAGGACGGTAGCTGTCCGTGACAGAACTAAATAGATCTCTTAGAAGAAAATTCAGGTGTTGCTTACATCAAACCTACGGAGGTTTGTACGATGTGTCTGCAAGGATTGCTATGATTGATTATTGGAAGTAGTGATGTTGGTGATAATGGACTAATTAGGTTAATAGAATGAATGGAATAATAAACTCAAGAACAGGATTTGCTATGAAACTATAAAAAGTCAACAATTTGTTTTAATTTTCTTCAGTGTTAAAAGGTATTAAACTACGGAATTTTTAAGCTTTAAATTCAAATATTACTTTTGCAATATTAACGTATACTCAACCAACTGTATGACAGCTGATGCTTGTTATGTCATTTAATTGTTGCTTTGAATGGTGAAATAGGTTTTTGGGAACGATGAAGCTCATCTTGTAACAGAACAGAGTTAAACTGTTTTAGAGCATAAAGATGTCGATACACACAATGTCTAAATACATTATAATTAGCCCGAATTTTCATCTTTGAAGACAATTCTTCAGAACCTGATGAAATTTTAACAAAAATTTGATTGATTGTTTAAGTACTGATTAATAAACGAGCAGGAAGTGTTTTATCAGATTAGCTATAAAGACAAGAGGCGAAGCCGAGTGTATTTTTTATATCTGATAAAAACACGAAACCTGCGAGGTTTACTGAACGGCTTCAAAAACGGAATTTCATTGGTATGTTCATTGGCGTAGTAAGTTTGGAAAAAATAACGTTGGTCTTAAGCCCGAGATAAATCAAAGTTAAAGTTTATGTAAATTCAGCATCTTTATCACATCTTTTTTTTTAATGACTCTGAATTAGAAACATTAATTTAATTTTTGAATTTTACCTCCATGGGATATTATTATATTAGTTTTGTATTGTCTAGAACATATCCTTTATGCATTTGTTAATTTTAAAGAAATTTACCGAAAACTGACTTTTGTTTAATTTAAACATTGGTATTGAGTTGGGACCGGTAGCAGTCGTGACAAAGACTTAATAACTTCTTAGGAAGAATTATCAGGTTGTTCTTCTACTCTCAACCCTACGGAGGTTTACGATGTCGTCAGGCTTAGGATGATTTGGATTTGATTAATTGGAGTGATGTGATAATGTGACTAATTAGTGTTAAATAGAATAATGGAATAATAGACTCAAGACAGATTTGCTATGAACTTAAAAAGCACAATTGTTTATTTTACTTCAGAGTAAGGTTATTAAACTACGAATTTTTAGCTTTATTCAAATATTCTTTGCAATTATAACGTATTACTCACCAACGTAATGCACTGCTGCTTGGTTATTTTCATTAATATTGTGCGTTGATGGTGAAACTTAGTTTTGGACGATGAAGTGCATCTCTTAACCAGAACATGAAGTTACACTGTTTTAGACAGAAAGTTGTCGAACACACAACAATGTGTCTTAAACATTTTATTAGCCGGAAATTTTCAATACTTTTGAAGACATCTTCAGAACTAGTGAAATTTTTAACAACAAATTATGATTGTTATGTTTTTAACGTACTGTGTAATTAACGGTAGCAGGAGTGTTTTAATCCAAGATAGCTATAAAGACAATGAGGCGTAAGCCGAAGGTTATGTTTTTATATCTGATTTTAAATCACAAGAACTGCGTAGTTTACTGAACGGCTTCAAAAACGAACTACTTGGTAAGTTCATTGGCGTAGTAAGTTTGAAAAATAACGTTGTCTAAGCCGAGAAAATCAAAGTTAAAGTTTATGTAAATCAGGGGCATCTTTATCACATTTAAAGACTCTGATTAAACATTAATTTCTTTTGAATTTTCCTCATGAATTATTAATGAGTTTTTGAAGTCTATAAAATATCCTTTATGCTTTGTATTTTAAAGAAATTTACCGAAACTGACTTTTGATTATTTAACATTGGTATTGACTCGGACGGTTGCTGTCGTGACAAGCTAATAACTCTTAGAAGAATACAGGTGTTCTACTCAACCTACGGAGGTTTACGATGTGTCAGCTAGGATGATTGGATTGATAATTGGAGTGATGTGGTAATGGACTAATAGATTAATAGAATAATGGAATAATAGACTCAAGACAGATTTGCTATGAACTTAAAAAGCACAATTGTTTATTTTCTTCAGTGTAAGGTATTAACTACGAATTTTTAGCTTTATTCAAATATTCTTTGCAGTATAACGTATACTCACCAACGTATGCATTGCTGCTTGTTATTTCATTAATTGTGCTTGATGGTGAAATAGTTTTGGACGATGAAGCATCTTTTAACCTGAACAAGACTTTAGAATACTGTTTTATCGACAGAAATGTTTTCTCCGAACACACAATGTCTAAACATTTTATTAGCTGAATTTTCATCTTTGAGGCTCAACACGTCTTCAGAGCTGTGAAACTTTTTAAAAATTAGATATGCTGTTTAACTTTATCAAACATCTTTGTATGCTTTGTATCTTAAAGAAATTTACTGCATTTAAGCAAATTAAGTTTTGATTATTTAACATTGGTATTGACTCGGACATTTGCTGTCGTGACAAACTAACAACTCTTAGACTTAGAAGAGTACAGATATTCTACTCAACCTACAGAGGTTTACGATGTGGAATCTAAGACGACTGATTGGCAAATGAGCTCTCTTTTTATTTAGAAAAAAAATAGCCTAAGAAGCATAGAGTTAAGCTGTTCAAACGCTCATATATCATAACGATTTAGGAACAAAACAATTTACATATTTAAATGCTTTAAAAATTATTGGGAAATCGATTGTATACAAATACACAAACATACACACATCTACACAAAGACACAACCCAACAAAAAATGTATAAAGCTTTCTTTTCCATTAATTGTCTCAATGTAATTAAAAAAAAAAAAGAAAATAATTATAAATCAACATAAACTAAAACAAAGAAAATAAATAAAAATAGATATCAAATAAAAGTTAACGATTTTTGTGTTGCAGATGCTTTAAACCCATGCAAGTTAATTAAATATTAAAATACTCTATTACTTTAATTAATTCTAACACACTGAAAAGTATCGGCGTAGAAACATAAGAATTTATAGTCAGTTGCACACAACTACAATAACTTTTTCAACTTATAGTTATTTCTTTATTTGTAAAAAAAACATCAACATTCATGCAAACCTGCGCAATTCCCGGTAAAGCCATTATGACATTGACAAGTGTATGAACCAATTGTATTAACACAATAGGCGTTAGAGTCACACTGGTATGTCGACAGAGAACATTCATTAATGTCTAGAAGAAAAAAATCAATATTAAAAACTATTAACCAGTTGTGTAAACGCGGCATACTACTATACACAAATACACACACGCAACCACGTGCACATGCACATATGCCTGATAAATTAATCTTCTAACAATAAGATTGTTTGATTATTACTATTACTTATAATCTAATGACTTCAAAAGCATGGAACACAATTTATTATATAAGTACTGAGATTTATTCATTAAAATGTCATTGCGTAATAATCGTACGGAATTTAGCCACAGCCAATCAGCGACGTGAACGAAGAAATTTCACTAGTGAAACAATATCGTTCGTGCCGTCTGATTGGACGAACGATGTTTTTTCACTAGTGAAAAATGATCGTACGGGAAAATACGTTCCTTTTCCACCACAAAAAACCCAAAAAAAACTAAAAAAAACCAAAAAAAAAAAAACCCAATAAAAAAACAATAAAAAAACAATAAAAAAAATAAAATAAATAAACAATAAAAAAACAATAAAAAACCCCCAAAAACCAACAATAAAACTAAATATAAACGCTTTATACAAATATGAACGACTATAAACGACCTCGATGTCGATAGTACTTTACTATTTTGAAAAACAACAAGTTGTTTTTAAACATAAGTTAATTTGCAAACCGGAAATGAATAAATGCCATTAAATATTCTACGTTAATAACATTAAAAACTTTGTCATCGTGAATGAAATCTCAGTACTTATATAATAAATAAACAAATAACATCATGGTTGGTTCACGAATACGATTTTTATTCACGAGTGGATTATTACAAGCGAACGAGTGAGCGCAGCGAACGAGTGAGCTTGTAATAATCCACGAGTGAATAAAAATCGTACGCGCTCACCAACCATGAAGTAATCTCTATATACGTACCAGTACAAGTCTTTCCATTTCCCGTAAATCCATCATGGCATTGGCAGGTGTAAGAACCAATTGTATTAATACACCTAGCATTTAGATCGCATTCGTATGTACCCTTTGCACACTCGTCATAGTCTGTAACAAATATAGAAAACATTGCGTTTTTTAGAACTCTTTTTGACAAAATTAATATAGTATGGAAAATCAAACACATAGTATGAATCAAGCGCGTATGTAATATGCTTGGAAATTAGCCATCAATCTCATGACACTAGAGTGCTTGAGACGTCATGCTTCATGAACGTTGGGAAAAGATGATTGATAAAAGTTTTCCGCAGATTAATTTCAGAAAAGGAAAAGATGGAGTAAAGAGAAAACTAATTCTTCAATTTCCTTTACCTTGTAAAAGTAACTTTACAAGAAATATAATAATTGTCTTAATCAACTCCATAATAAGAAATGAGTACATCAACACCAACCTCATTTAAAAGTAACTCATGATTACCTTTTTTCAACTTAGTTTAAATGCAGTTTAATTTTAGTAAGACACAAAAGTCTAAAGTTTTGTTTATTACGTTTTCGCTGTACAGGCTGACGTAAGTAGTTAAACTCAGAAAACTCTGAACTCCAGGCGGGACTCAAATACTAGTCGGACGATCTAACTATTGAGCCACTGGAACTCGGTTGTTTGAACCGTATATAGATCTATACATGCATGTGTTAGTCTACGAGTCGCATTGTAGTGTCAGTTAATTTTCAGTTAAACGTCTTTCTACGTTGGTATAGTGTATTAACGTACTGTTTGACTCGCTCATAGATACAAATATCGTGAACAATTTTGGTCTGCCATCTGAATTATAGTGGTACATGATCAATCGCTAGGGCGTCCGCTGGCTAGTACGCGGAAGGTTGTGAGTTCGAGTCTGGTCTAGAGCTCAGAGTTTTCAGAGTTTAACACGTTACCACAGATTGTATAGCAAAAAAAAACCCAAATTTTTATAGTTTAGGATCTTATTGTTTGGCTTGTTTAATATTGTGATACCTTTCTTGCATGTAAAATTTTGACAGTTGTCGCAAGACGATACTTCCCAGCGATAATTATTTTCCCTTCCAGAACTGTTAACGCAATTGACAGATTCATTGGCGGGAGGAGAAGAAATTCCTGGACGCCAGTGTGTATAGGTCACTGATCCTCCATCTATCCATAAATAGACACTTTCATTTGCTTGGTTATTGAGTCCAATCCAAGAAGGTTTTCCTCGATGAAGATGTTGAACAAAGACGTCTTCTTCAGCACTGTTGATACCTACCAGGTTGGAACTGGCCGCCAAGCATGCAGTCGAGGCATTGGTCCACGATAGGCAAGACTCCACTCTTTGGTAGCAATATCCTCTGTAATATATCCAGCCTGGTTCGCAAATATCTAACAAAACAAAATTTTAAAAATTGCATGTTGATAAGGCAGAAAGCATATCATAGAAGGTCACAGGATATTGCAACCTATATGTACAAAGTAAAAAATAACCTTGCTTCCAGCTATATATGTAGTTGAAATATTTAGTTTTAGCATAAACCTAGCAGGTGAAAAGTTATTTTTACGCAATATGATTGGCTCCTGAATGTTGGAGTATCTTGCACTATTCGCCAAGAATCAAAACAAAATGGCGGCGAGTTTTGATTTGTTTATTGCAGAAACAGCGCATTTTGTTGATAAACAAGTCTGATGTAGTAGAATCACGGGAAAAGTCAACAAAATTAGCTTTTAATTTCTAGCCATTAATATATATATCCAAATGTTGTAAAGACTAGCTGTTTTGTCGACAAAGATATCATGTCAAGTACGCCAGTTGCTGGCTTGCATGAAAATACAAAAATATATAGGAAGGTTAAACTTGTTATCTTATTTATGAGGTATATGCTAAATTGCCTCTTCGTGGCTCTGTAGATATATCCAGCACTATTTTCACCTTCACTTTAGTGAACTGTCTATACTTAAGCAATTGTGTTATTCATTAGAAAATAGTGATTGTAGTATAAATAGATTTAGCACCGTTAAAATATAAACCAATAACATACAACACCGTTAAATTATAACACCGTTAAAGTAGCCCAGAGAACTTCTACAAAACAAGACTTTGCGTGTATAAGCCCTTTTAATAAATGCAGAGTACGTTATTTTCCGCCATTGACGTCATTTTCAGCTTTTTGAATTAAATTGAAAATGTACAAAAGCTAAGACAATAAACGAAAATAAAAAGAATTCAAAAGAAAAATTGAAAAGATATTGACGACATAGCGTAAAAATTACGTATTATATACATATTTAAAGTTTATAGACCTTATTCAAAAATGTCCGCTGAATTATAATTCTTTTGTGAATATAAATTAGCTCTTATGCCCTCGTTTTAAAGTAAAAATTGTTATATAATGTATATAAAGGAATTTTAATTCAACGGCCATTTTTTAATAAGGGCTATAGTAATCATTTTTTGCCGTTCTGTTGTTCGTGACATCAAAGTGTTCAGGAAGAAAAGACACTTACCTCCCAGAACAACGTAATCGATTTCAACTGCATCATAACGGCTGTTAATGGAGAATTCCTTGAAACACGTTTTAAAACTTGAAGTTGTAACAGACTAAAAAAATAATGAAACTTATAAACTGGATCTAACATACCTGCTAAAGTTTGGGGTATCCAAGTGTGTATCTTTTAAATAATTAGATGCTTAATAAGTAACGGGTTCTTAAAACATTTAAAAAGAAAGTTAAACGACAAAAAACATCTTTATTAAAAACAAGACGCCTCCATGGCCGTCAGACGTTCACTTGGGCTACTGCAAAATCGCAGTGAGTACGTGGAGGTGTTTTGGGTAAAAGGTAATAAATTGTTATCGAAGCTGAAATTACATGCATACGCAGGTTATCACATGCAATGCTAAGATCTAAGTCTAAACACATTGGTCACAGACAAAAGTCAAAACATAATCTAATTCTCCGATAGAAAACACAATTTGCAATACACAAAACACGCGATTGCCTGTATTTAACGTATTTCCACACAGCGTTCGTATGTCGAGTCTATTAGAGAGAGTATTAAATATCAACACAGCATTATGCATATTTACCTGTCAACCGGTTATTTTCTTTTTGTTTTTGTATATAATTAGGATGATTTTTTACAGCTAGCTTATGAATTATATAGTTTAGAATTTTTAATTTGAACAATATATTGTCTTGAAAATGGTGCAAGGCACGTCGAAACGTCGTCAACTGCTATACCAATCTATTTTTAATAAAAATGTCCTTATCGTTTAATTTTCTTTTTAGATTAGAGTCTTTTACATGTTATAGTATATACCTCAATCCATGCAGTAATGCTATTGTACTGAGGCTCTAAATTTCCGCCAGATGTACTGTGTTTTGGGAAAACAAAGACGGTAGGTGGAGACGAGTAGCTTTCGGACAGGTAGACATCCTAGAAAAACAATGCAAAAAAGTATGCACTTATTTTACTGGCCGCGTATACCTGAGTAACCCAGTAAACAAGCGGTATCACTTTAACCGCCAAGCAGGATTCTATATAGGCGAACTTACCCAAACAAAAATCTTATCAGTAACCTTGAGTGTATCGCCAATTCATAAGTAACCCAGCGATTCGTACGTCAACAAGCGGTATCACTTTAACCGCCAAGCAATTTTCTATATAGGCGAACTTTACCCAAACAAAAATCTTATCAGTAACCACGAGTCTATCGCCAACACTGTAAAACTGACTGGTTAAAACAACCAATTTATTTGGTTGCAACCATTATGAAATGGTTATCGCAACCAATTATTAATTGGTTAGTTAATTATAACTATATTGAAATTGGTCAAAATGACCAATTATTAATTGGTTATCGTTCGCGCAACAATTGTGAAACATTTGGTTATTTTAACCAAATGGTAATTGGTTAGTTATTTACAACCAATGTAAATTGGTCATTAGTACCAATTATTAATTGGTTATTTGAAGCGATATGAATATAAAAACTATATAAACTTGTCAAAGATGTGTGCTAGAAACAACCAACATTAACTGGTTAAATTAACAATTTAATATTTGGTTAAAGTTGCCAGCCCTGAAGCCCTGACAGAATACTGGTTCCATAGCAAACTGCACGGACTAAGCCAAAATTGAATCTTGAAGGATTCCTAAAGAGTCAGTTTCTCTTGCCTGATTTTCTGATTGATTTTCTGATTTCCTAATTGATTTTCTCATTGATTTCCTGATTGATTTTCGGATTGATTTGATGATTAATTTTCAGTATTATTAATTTTCAGAGTAAATTATCGACTCAGACAAACATGAATACTGACGTCTTTGCATCCACTGTTATTGAGTACTGTTTTCCAGTCTGTTGGCGGATCACAACTGAATTTTAATATTAATATACCTATCTTGCAACGACCAGTCGATCGAGATCAAAACGCCTAAAATCGACCGGGAACTATACATAGCGAAAGTTTACTTAGGTCTGGGCCGGCCCGTCTGGCAATATATCAGATTTCTTATTTATAGTATCTACCATAACACTTCGGTCTTCAAATCATACGCAGATTGCCAGATGCAGAGATGTTTTTAATAGTTAATACTTTCAGAGGTTTAAAAACCTCTAAGGCAAGTAAATAGTAAATCATATATATCTACGTATACGGCGCAATTCAAGCGCGACGACGCTGAGTTTAGAATAGAAAGACGATATTTACATTCATGCTTAATATATGCGCCGCGGCAAGTTTAGGGGCCTTTACACGAGCCAGGGTTGAGAGCCAACCCGGGTTAGCTCGCCAACCCGAGTCAACCCATCTACGAATAAATTCCTGTTAGCGTTTACACGATTGCCGCGTGTAAACGCTAACAGGAGTTTATTCGTAGACGGGTTGACCAGGGTTGGCTCTCAACCCGAGCTCGTGTAAACTGTAAAGGCCCCCTTAGAATCCGTAGACGGTCGGTAGCATCTTTGATGGTCGGTAGCATCATTAATCTGTTCCCAGACCTCCGAACAAACTCCTTATTCTACCAAGTGTAACTAAAAACATTAATTTCTGTATTTAGGTGTAGCTTTCTTTAATTTTAGGCGCTTCCAGAGATTGAAAAAATGCACTAGCAAGAAAAAAGAAAACAGTTAACGTTAAACTACGAAGAAGAAAAAAGTAAAATTAAAGGTTGAAAAAAAAAGAGGCTGTGACCTGGTCTGCAATTGAATGTACTCTGCTTTTATGCATGACAAAAGTGAATATTAACCCCTACACTACAGTGACAAGTACACACATATTTCATTAAAATAAGAATATAACATACCACCAGACTACTTTGTCAGATCCGTACCCGGTGATCTTATGCTATGTTAGTTTATTCATGCATAAATTATCTTTGATGTGCCGCGGATAATATATAGGTTATTGACCTTGCATATTAAATGACCTACTATATCGCTTTAAAACTACGTCTAGAATATCATTTTTTGGTTAAATAACGACAAATATCGTCTGTGTCATGAATAAACTAAGTCGGTTTGCGGCTCGAGGGTAATAACCAGCGTAGTGACCGAGGTTAAGGTCACTAACCTATACTTATATTTTACTTTCTATGAAACTCGCCCGAATTTGCCAGTGTAGTGTAGGGGTGCGCCCCGACAGCGGTTCTCCGTAAAGTTGTTTATGAACGCGAAGTCTAAATGAGAAGATTCTAGTATACGGAATTTGTTATTGATCTGACGTGTACTAAAACTACACGAACACCACTCGTGTGATATATAATAAACACGAATTTCAAGAAACAAGTCTGCAAACCGAGTTTACTTACCTCACAAGTACATGCCAGACCATAAGCTCACTACCGCTGAATGAAAAGCTTCTAATCTTTATTCGCTTCGTATTCGTCGCAAGACGGACAATAAATCCGTTCGTCCCGGTTATATTTAATTATAGGTAGGTTATAGTCTACCTACCTACCTACCTACCGACCGACCTACCGACCTACCTATCCATCCATCCGCCCGTCCGTCCGTCCGTCCGTCCGTCGGTCCGTGCGTCCGTCGGTCCGTGCGTCCGTCGGTCCGTGCGTCCGTCGGTCCGTGCGTCCGTCGGTACGTGCGTCCGTGCGTCCATCCATCCATCCATCCATCCATCCATCCATCCATCCATCCCATCCATCCTAACCTATCTATCTTTCCTAACCTATCTATCTATCTATCTATCTATCTATCTATCTATCTATCTATCTATCTATCTATCTATCTATCTATCTATCTATCTATCTATCTATCTATCTATCTATCTATCTATCTATCTATCTATCTATCTATCTATCTATCTATCTATCTATCTATCTATCTATCTATCTATCTATCTATCTATCTATCTATCTATCTATCTATCTATCTATCTATCTATCTATCTATCTATCTATCTATCTATCTATCTATCTATCTATCTATCTATCTATCTATCTATCTATCTATCTATCTATCTATCTATCTATCTATCTATCTATCTATCTATCTATCTATCTATCTATCTATCTATCTATCTATCTATCTATCTATCTATCTATCTATCTATCTATCTATCTATCTATCTATCTATCTATCTATCTATCTATCTATCTATCTATCTATCTATCTATCTATCTATCTATCTATCTATCTATCTATCTATCTATCTATCTATCTATCTATCTATCTATCTATCTATCTATCTATCTATCTATCTATCTATCTATCTATCTATCTATCTATCTATCTATCTATCTATCTATCTATCTATCTATCTATCTATCTATCTATCTATCTATCTATCTATCTATCTATCTATCTATCTATCTATCTATCTATCTATCTATCTATCTATCTATCTATCTATCTATCTATCTATCTATCTATCTATCTATCTATCTATCTATCTATCTATCTATCTATCTATCTATCTATCTATCTATCTATCTATCTATCTATCTATCTATCTATCTATCTATCTATCTATCTATCTATCTATCTATCTATCTATCTATCTATCTATCTATCTATCTATCTATCTATCTATCTATCTATCTATCTATCTATCTATCTATCTATCTATCTATCTATCTATCTATCTATCTATCTATCTATCTATCTATCTATCTATCTATCTATCTATCTATCTATCTATCTATCTATCTATCTATCTATCTATCTCTATCTATCTATCTATCTATCTATCTATCTATCTATCTATCTATCTATCTATCTATCTATCTATCTATTCTATCTATCTATCTATCTATCTATCTATCTATCTATCTATCTATCTATCTATCTATCTATCTATCTATCTATCTATCTATCTATCTATCTATCTATCTATCTATCTATCTATCTATCTATCTATCTATCTATCTATCTATCTATCTATCTATCTATCTATCTATCTATCTATCTATCTATCTATCTATCTATCTATCTATCTATCTATCTATCTATCTATCTATCTATCTATCTATCTATCTATCTATCTATCTATCTATCTATCTATCTATCTATCTATCTATCTATCTATCTATCTATCTATCTATCTATCTATCTATCTATCTATCTATCTATCTATCTATCTATCTATCTATCTATCTATCTATCTATCTATCTATCTATCTATCTATCTATCTATCTATCTATCTATCTATCTATCTATCTATCTATCTATCTATCTATCTATCTATCTATCTATCTATCTATCTATCTATCTATCTATCTATCTATCTATCTATCTATCTATCTATCTATCTATCTATCTATCTATCTATCTATCTATCTATCTATCTATCTATCTATCTATCTATCTATCTATCTATCTATCTATCTATCTATCTATCTATCTATCTATCTATCTATCTATCTATCTATCTATCTATCTATCTATCTATCTATCTATCTATCTATCTATCTATCTATCTATCTATCTCTATCTATCTATCTATCTATCTATCTATCTATCTATCTATCTATCTATCTATCTATCTATCTATCTATCTATCTATCTATCTATCTATCTATCTATCTATCTATCTATCTATCTATCTATCTATCTATCTATCTATCTATCTATCTATCTATCTATCTATCTATCTATCTATCTATCTATCTATCTATCTATCTATCTATCTATCTCTATCTATCTATCTATCTATCTATCTATCTATTCTATCTATCTATCTATCTATCTATCTATCTATCTATCTATCTATCTATCTATCTATCTATCTAGTCTACTTTGCTATGGAGAGAGTTGGAAAATGACTCCATGCGTCGTATTCACTACGAAGAAACAGTCGCTGCTAGCTTGAATACCATCATTGATGAACAGATACATTGCGACGATGACTGGACTGATAATTTGAACGTCATTATTTCCAAAACTACTGAGGCACTACACTCTGCTGCATATTCTTGTGTTGCAAAGAAAGAACCACGGTCATATGTTAAAAGCTATTGGACTACGGAGTTAACATTTCTTCGTCGCCACGTGTCGTACTGCAGAAAAGTGTGGATTGAGCAAGGCAAACCCAGAGGAATGCAATTTGAATCTTTTTCCAATTATAAAGATGCCAAACGTGAATTTCGCAAAGCACAAAGAAGAGCGATCTACATAGAAGAAGTAAAGAACTATGAAAAGTTGGAAAATCAACATGATGTTAATAGAAGTTCTTTTTACCGGACAATATCAAAAACATCACGAACTGCAACTGTACCAGGAGGAGTTTTAATGGAAAATGGTGTGCGTATTACGGAGCAACGAAACGTTCTTGATATTTGGAGGAAACATTATGCTGAACTTTACACACCGCGATTTAA
>JAWNZC010000234.1:1162500-1167500 GCA_035771165.1 Paragorgia papillata
AGGAGCATATCTGCCTTCGTCTAATTTACCTATTGGCATATACAGAGCTTTTGCTGAAGATTTAGAAGATGTCATCAACCAACTTTGCAACCGAGGCTCTTTTATAGTCCTTGGAGACTTTAATTGCCATATAGGTACATTTGGAGGTCTAAGAAGCTTTATAGAAGTTAATGAAAGAGGTAAACATTTCGTTTGTATGATGCAAAGACTCGCATTAATATCAGTAAACTCCCAACCATTTTGCACGGGGCCTGTTGAAACATTTTATAATACAAATGGTCTCATGAAAACGACTGTAGATCACATACTAATCAGTGAAGATCATATCGATCTAATTAAATCATGCTATGTTGGAGATGACAATAGTCGAAATCTCTCTTACCATCGACCAATCTTCTGTACATTACAAATATGTCCTGAAAACATATTTAAAGAACCAAAGCCTAGAGTATTTTTTGCATGGAAAAAGATATGTTGTCCTGCTATCAGGGATGATTACCAAACAAAAGTTACTACTGGTCTTAACAATTTGAACGTCAAAGAATCTGAACTTGTAGATCTATCTCCAGGTTGAAGAGTTAATGAAAGCTATAACAGCTGTATTCCATTCATCCGCTGAACAGTGTATTCCAAAAACTAAATCTAAACATTATCTCAAGCCATTTTGGAAACAGGGACTGAAACCTTTTCACGAAAATAGTCGCTATTAACAGAAAACTTTGGATTCAGCAAGGGCGCCCTCGTAATTCTGACAATCCATTTTTTAAAGATTATAAACAGGCAAAACGAGATTTTAGAAGAGAGCTAAGACGAAAAGCTTATGAATTTGAGTCAAAAGAATATGAAAGGCTTGAAAATATATTTGAAGTTGACAATAGCGCGTTCCAACGCTTGATGTCCAATAAACGGAAAGAAAGAGGACTACAAACAAACGCTTTAAAAATTGATGGTAATTTCATAAATGATCCAGAGGAACTTCGTAAAGTATGGAAAGAGCATTATTCCCAATTGTATACTCCCAAAGCTCACCCAAATTTTGATGATGAATTTTCTGCCTATATTGAAAACTGCGTAAAAGAATATGAAATTAAGAGTCAAGATGCAGTTTATGATGCTTTAGATGAACCTTTTACAAGTGAAGAAGTTGGCGCAATATGTGCAAAGTTACCAAATGGAAAATCGTCTGGTCCAGATGGTTTGACCTATGAACACATCAAACACGGTGGTTATGCGGCTATTAACGTTATAACTGTGATACTCAATGCCATCAGATGTATAGAAATAATCCCTAAATCTCTAGCTGTTGGTGATATAATTTCTCTTTTTAAGACCAATAAGAAAAATAGACTTAATAAAGACCATTACAGAGGAATAACATTGCTTAATGTTATCGGTAAGATCTTCGAAAAACTAATTTTGAACAGATGGATGCCTTTTTTTTGCTGAAAACAATTTTCCAAACTGTCTCCAGTATGCCTATCAGAAAGAGAAAAGTTGCGTCGATGCCAGTATGTCTCTACAGGAAGCTATTTTGCACAACATAGAAAATGGTAGTAAAGTTTATTGTTGTTTTCTTGATTCAACGAAGGCTTTCGACACTGTATGGATTTCTGGCCTTTTCTATAAAATGTACAATTTGGGTATCCAAGGTAAAACCTGGCGCCTCTTGCAAAATTGGTACAGTAAACTTAGCAGTCGAGTCCTCCTAGACGGTGTGGCTTCGGAAGAATTTCCGGTTCTACAAGGTGTACGGCAGGGTGGCGATATTATCTCCATGGCTGTTTATGATTTTAATGATGACTTGCCTAAAATTCTTAGCGAGTGTAACGAACATTTCTGGTTAAATAAACTTCTATGTAACCCTATTACGGTCGCTGACGATATTACGCTGTAATCTACACGAGTAAAAGGCCTGCAAGAAATGTTATACTCTTTAGAAAAGTATAGCTCGAAGTGGCGTTTTGAATTTAACCCAGGGAAGACAACCATAGTAACCTTTGGAGAATCAACGCAGAAGTATAACAAGGAGAAGTGTTCGAGAGAATGGACATTGTAACGGTGTTCCAATTAAGGAAAAAAGAACGTGGCCACACGTTGGCATTGAATTATCTGGAAACTTTTCAAGCACAGAAAGGACATTAGAGGCCTGTAAAAAAGCCAAGTCGGTGATGGCGTGTCTTGTCAACATTGGTGTCCCGACCAAATGCATTAAACCCAATATGCGGAGCCAGTTTATGGCGTACAGTTGGTCAACCAACAGCAACTGTACGGGTGCGAACTTTGGAATAATTTAACAATTAATGAAATAAATTCATTGGAAAGAAGCCAACGATTTAACGCCAAGCGCATTCAAGGTCTTGATTGGAACACTAGATCAGAAGCAGCTACTGGAAGCTTAGGTTTGTGGTCCATGGAGGGGCAAATTGGAAAAAACAAACTATTGTACTTTGGTCGCTTATGTCGCTCAAGTGCAACATTAAGATCGAAACAAATATTTATCTCTCGTCTTTTTTCATACCTCGCTGATCCAACAAAACAGCGTCTTGGTTTCATTCCGGATATTATCCGAATACTAAAGAAATACAATTTAATAAGTTATTTAACGACTTATACTGACGAACTGTTCTTCCCAACAAAAAACATTTGGAAGAGAATTGTCCATGATGAAATAAAAAAATACGAGATCGAAAAATGGAAAAGCGGCATGACAAACAAAGAAGAACTTGGTTTTTACAGGGAAATCCATACCAAATTGAAACCACTCTATATGTGGGAATTAGCCAAAAGACATCCTTTGGAAAAATCGTTAATAGTTGTGCTAGTTAATATTATTTGCGGAAACGTACCTGAAATCTTCAACTTGTGGACACATAGTGACATCATTCCTCGTTGTATTCTTTGTAACTCACAAATGTGGAACATCAACTACCATTTTATTATGTCGTGTACACATTTCAACACTTGGCGAAACAAAATGTGGGATGAAATAACTGACGAACTTCCGGTAGATATTCTAGTAAAACTTCAATTCTCTAGATGAGGTTGATCTCTATGAGAGTATTATTAGTGGACAAATTCCTGTTCCTAGTGCAAATCCAACATTAATTGATAAATTCAATTTAATTGTACTAAAGCACATTCGGAAATTATTGAGACCACCTAATTAATTTTCTTATATTAGGTAAATTGTTAAATTATTTATTTGTTAAAGTACTTATTTATATATATTACATTTAAAATTTTGTAAATATCTTCAGAATTGGAGGAATTAAAATCAATCTATCTATCTATCTATCTATCTATCTATCTATCTATCTATCTATCTATCTATCTATCTATCTATCTATCTATCTATCTATCTATCTATCTATCTATCTATCTATCTATCTATCTATCTATCTATCTATCTATCTATCTATCTATCTATCTATCTATCTATCTATCTATCTATCTATCTATCTATCTATCTATCAATCTATCTATCTATCTATCTATCTATCTATCTATCTATCTATCTATCTATCTATCTATCTATCTATCTATCTATCTATCTATCTATCTATCTATCTATCTATCTATCTATCTATCTATCTATCTATCTATCTATCTATCTATCTATCTATCTATCTATCTATCTATCTATCTATCTATCTATCTATCTATCTATCTATCTATCTATCTATCTATCTATCTATCTATCTATCTATCTATCTATCTATCTATCTATCTATCTATCTATCTATCTATCTATCTATCTATCTATCTATCTATCTATCTATCTATCTATCTATCTATCTATCTATCTATCTATCTATCTATCTATCTATCTATCTATCTATCTATCTATCTATCTATCTATCTATCTATCTATCTATCTATCTATCTATCTATCTATCTATCTATCTATCTATCTATCTATCTATCTATCTATCTATCTATCTATCTATCTATCTATCTATCTATCTATCTATCTATCTATCTATCTATCTATCTATCTATCTATCTATCTATCTATCTATCTATCCATCTATCTATCTATCCATCTATCCATCTATCCATCTATCCATCTATCCATCTATCCATCTATCCATCTATCCATCTATCCATCTATCCATCTATCCATCTATCCATCTATCCATCTATCCATCTATCCATCTATCCATCTATCCATCTATCCATCTATCCATCTATCCATCTATCCATCTATCCATCTATCCATCTATCCATCTATCCATCTATCCATCTATCCATCTATCCATCTATCCATCTATCCATCTATCCATCTATCCATCTATCCATCTATCCATCTATCCATCTATCCATCTATCCATCTATCCATCTATCCATCTATCCATCTATCCATCTATCCATCTATCCATCTATCCATCTATCCATCTATCCATCTATCCATCTATCCATCTATCCATCTATCCATCTATCCATCTATCCATCTATCCATCTATCCATCTATCCATCTATCCATCTATCCATCTATCCATCTATCCATCTATCCATCTATCCATCTATCCATCTATCCATCTATCCATCTATCCATCTATCCATCTATCCATCTATCCATCTATCCATCTATCCATCTATCCATCTATCCATCTATCCATCTATCCATCTATCCATCTATCCATCTATCCATCTATCCATCTATCCATCTATCCATCTATCCATCTATCCATCTATCCATCTATCCATCTATCCATCGATCCATCTATCCATCTATTCCATCTATCCATCTATCCATCTATCCATCTATCCATCTATCCATCTATCCATCTATCCATCTATCCATCTATCCATCTATCCATCTATCCATCTATCCATCTATCCATCTATCCATCTATCCATCTATCCATCTATCCATCTATCCATCTATCCATCTATCCATCTATCCATCTATCCATCTATCCATCTATCCATCTATCCATCTATCCATCTATCCATCTATCCATCTATCCATCTATCCATCTATCCATCTATCCATCTAT
>JAWNZC010000234.1:1175000-1177500 GCA_035771165.1 Paragorgia papillata
CTGTTTAAACAATAGTGATATCCTTGTTATTCAAGAACATTGGCTTTATCCTGATTCTCTGTTGTTTCTCCAATCATTGCATCACGATTTTACCGGCTGGGGAAGGTCGAGTGGTGATTTAAACGGAAATACTCTTTGGCGAAGAGGCAAAGGTGGCATAGCCATCCTTTGGAGAAAAACATTGAATATTAATATTGAAAAATTGGAAGACCTTGGCAATGATCGGATTATGGCCATACGGCTTCGAACTGTTGATAAGCGGAATTTTTACATTATAGGAGCATATCTGCCTTCGTCTAATTTACCTATTGGCATATACAGAGCTTTTGCTGAAGATTTAGAAGATGTCATCAACCAACTTTGCAACCGAGGCTCTTTTATAGTCCTTGGAGACTTTAATTGCCATATAGGTACATTTGGAGGTCTAAGAAGCTTTATAGAAGTTAATGAAAGAGGTAAACATTTCGTTTTGTATGATGCAAAGACTCGCATTAATATCAGTAAACTCCCAACCATTTTGCACGGGGCCTGTTGAAAAATTTTATAATACAAATGGTCTCATGAAAACGACTGTAGATCACATACTAATCAGTGAAGATCATATCGATCTAATTAAATCATGCTATGTTTGGAGATGACAATAGTCGAAATCTCTCTTACCATCGACCAATCTTCTGTACATTACAAATATGTCCTGAAAACATATTTAAAGAACCAAAGCCTAGATGTATTTTTTGCATGGAAAAAGATATGTTGTCCTGCTATCAGGGATGATTACCAAACAAAAGTTTACTACTGGTCTTAAAAATTTGAACGTCAAAGAATCTGAACTTGTAGATCTATCTCCAGTTGAAGAGTTAATGAAAGCTATAACAGCTGTATTCCATTCATCCGCTGAACAGTGTATTCCAAAAACTAAATCTAAACATTATCTCAAGCCATTTTGGAAACAGGGACTGAAACCTTTTTCACGAAAATAGTCGCTATTACAGAAAACTTTGGATTCAGCAAGGCCGCCCTCGTAATTCTGACAATCCATTTTTTAAAGATTATAAACAGGCAAAACGAGATTTTAGAAGAGAGCTAAGACGAAAAGCTTATGAATTTGAGTCAAAAGAATATGAAAGGCTTGAAAATATATTTGAAGTTGACAATAGCGCGTTCCAACGCTTGATGTCCAATAAACGGAAAGAAAGAGGACTACAAACAAACGCTTTAAAAATTGATGGTAATTTCATAAATGATCCAGAGGAACTTCGTAAAGTATGGAAAGAGCATTATTCCCAATTGTATACTCCCAAAGCTCACCCAAATTTTGATGATGAATTTTCTGCCTATATTGAAAACTGCGTAAAAGAATATGAAATTAAGAGTCAAGATGCAGTTTATGATGCTTTAGATGAACCTTTTACAAGTGAAGAAGTTGGCGCAATATGTGCAAAGTTACCAAATGGAAAATCGTCTGGTCCTGATGGTTTGACCTATGAACACATCAAACACGGTGGTTATGCGGCTATTAACGTTATAACTGTGATACTCAATGCCATCAGATGTATAGAAATAATCCCTAAATCTCTAGCTGTTGGTGATATAATTTCTCTTTTTAAGACCAATAAGAAAAATAGACTTAATAAAGACCATTACAGAGGAATAACATTGCTTAATGTTATCGGTAAGATCTTCGAAAAACTAATTTTGAACAGATGGATGCCTTTTTTTGCTGAAAACAATTTTCCAAACTGTCTCCAGTATGCCTATCAGAAAGAGAAAAGTTGCGTCGATGCCAGTATGTCTCTACAGGAAGCTATTTTGCACAACATAGAAAATGGTAGTAAAGTTTATTGTTGTTTTCTTGATTCAACGAAGGCTTTCGACACTGTATGGATTTCTGGCCTTTTCTATAAAATGTACAATTTGGGTATCCAAGGTAAAACCTGGCGCCTCTTGCAAAATTGGTACAGTAAACTTAGCAGTCGAGTCCTCCTAGACGGTGTGGCTTCGGAAGAATTTCCGGTTCTACAAGGTGTACGGCAGGGTGGCGTATTATCTCCATGGCTGTTTATGATTTTTAATGATGACTTGCCTAAAATTCTTAGCGAGTGTAACGAACATTTCTGGTTAAATAAACTTCTATGTAACCCTATTACGGTCGCTGACGATATTACGCTGTTATCTACACGAGTAAAAGGCCTGCAAGAAATGTTATACTCTTTAGAAAAGTATAGCTCGAAGTGGCGTTTTGAATTTAACCCAGGGAAGACAACCATAGTAACCTTTGGAGAATCAACGCAGAAGTATAACAAGGAGAAGTGTTCGAGAGAATGGACATTGTACGGTGTTCCAATTAAGGAAAAAAGAACGTGGCCACACGTTGGCATTGAATTATCTGGAAACTTTTCAAGCACAGAAAGGACATTAGAGGCCTGTAAAAAAGCCAAGTCGGTGATGGCGTGTCTTGTCAACATTGGTGTCCGACCAAATGCATTAAACCCAATATGCG
>JAWNZC010000234.1:1187500-1190000 GCA_035771165.1 Paragorgia papillata
TATCTATCTATCTATCTATCTATCTATCTATCTATCTATCTATCCTATCTATCTATCTATCTATCTATCTATCTAATCTATCTATCTATCTATCTATCTATCTATCTATCTAAAATCTATCATCATCTATCTATCTATCTCGCTATCTATCTCTATCTATCTATCTATCTATCTATCTATCTATATCTATCTATCTATCTATCTATCTATCTTCCTATCTATCTATCTATCTATCTATCATATCTATCTATCTATCTATCTATCTATCTATCTATCTATCTATCTATCTATCTATCTATCTATCTATCATCTATCTATCTATCTATCTATCTATCTATCTATCTATACTATCTATCCTATCTATCTATCTATCTATCTATCTATCTATCTATCTATCTATGCATGTATATCTATCGATGCATTTATTGGTGTTGAACGAAAACGTAAAAACGTTAGACGATTCTTTTTGGGCGGAATTAGCGAAAATGTTAGCGCTGAGCAGATTATGTCGTTTCTTGCAAAGAAGGAAATCCTTCCAACGCAGCTTAGATTATTCCCGAGCAAGAGGAAAGGTACTCTCTCTGCCAAACTCAATATTTTGGCATCTGATTGCCATAAATTAACTATGGAAGAGTTTTGGCCCAAATTTGTCATCTGCAAACCGTGGCTGACCAGACAAAATCAAGAGAAGACTCGCGATGATACAACGCAACGTCTGAATAACCGGAATAACTACACTCCGCAAGTAAATGGTAAATAAAATAAACGAAGTAATTAACAAGTGCCCATCTCACTCACTTCGGCTAACTACCTGGAATGCTGGTGGCATAATGTGTAATATACCTTTTTTTGAACATTGCTTGCTCCCTACTGATATTTTTGTTATTCAAGAACACTGGTTATATCCTGACTCGTTAGACTTTCTCAGCAGTATCGATCAAGACTTTGACTCATACGCTAAAGCAAGTAACGAACTCTGTTTAGATTCTGTCTGGAGACGTGGTAAAGGAGGCGTTGCCATTCTTTGGAGAAAAAGCCTAAATATGTCGGTCACAAGACTTGACTTAGTTGGTAACGATAGAATTATAAGTATCAAGATTGAAACAGATGAAACAACTCTCGTTGTAATTGGGGTTTACCTGCCATCGTCGAACAGTAAACTTTCAAAGTACCGTGAATGCCTTGAGTGTCTTGAGGATGCCATTAATCAATTTATTCATATTTACACTGTAATCATTGCTGGTGACTTCAATGCTCATATAGGTCAGTTCAGCGGCCCAAAATGCGTGCCTGATAAAATAAACATGCAAGGAAAGGAACTAATTTCGCTAATGGAAAGATGTAACTTGATGTCCTTGAATTCGCAATCTTCTGCTAGTGGACAATCGTCGACCTTTTTTTCTAATAATGGTAATGTGCATTCTACCGTTGACCACATTATGATGTCTATCCAGTCTTTTTGTCTGGTAGATAGTTGTATGGTAACTGATGACCACCCAGACAATCTATCTTTTCACTTACCACTACTATGTTCTCTCAATTTTGGGGTCGATCCCATAAACCACCGAAAACCTAGAAATACAATTCCTGTAACTGCATGGAAATCCCTTCTATCTAATCCCACTATTCTGGAAAATTATCATAGGCTTGTGAAAAACAATCTCCAACCGCTCTACGCTAATTTATATGCTGCTAATTCAGAAGATGTGGAGCTCCTCTTATGTCATATTGGCGACATCTTGAAATCTGCGGCAAGTAAGGCTATTCCCAAAACTAAGTTCAAAACCTATCTTAAACCATTCTGGAAATATGGGCTCAAGTCATTACATGCTGAGAGCAGGAAATTTCGCAAAATCTGGATTTTAAACGGAAGACCCAGGAGCCCTACCAATATCCACTATACTAATTATAAAACTGCCAAACGAGAATTTCGTAAACAATTGAGGAGAAAATTTCTGGAATATGAATCAAAACAATGTGAATCGCTGGAACATATCTATGAAACGGATAGAAGCCGGTTCTATAAAGCTGTCAGCAAATTACGGAAGAAAAACGGAACTACTGCCCACAAAGTTCTTCGTGTCGATGGTAAGGTTGAAAAGGATGATAATAAGTTATTGGAAATTTGGAAGTCCCATTATATGGAACTGCATACACCTAAAGAAGATACATGCTTTGATAACGATTTCAAACTTTACATCGAGCAGAAGGTTCAATCCTATATGGAAGCCAGCTACGAAGATACTTTTGATGACGTTCTTGACAAGCCCTTCACCGTTGGTGAAATTAGCAAAGAGTGTACTAACCTTCCAAATGGTAAATGTGGTGGCGCTGATATGGTCGTATACGAGCATTTGAAGTATGCAGGTGGACCTTTGCATACTATATTATGCTATCTCTTCAACACCATAAGAGATCTAGAAACTGTTGGTGATTCAATCACAAGTGGCATCATCCGTTCTCTTTTTAAAAATAACAAGAAAAACCGGTTTGATAAAGA
>JAWNZC010000234.1:1800000-2055000 GCA_035771165.1 Paragorgia papillata
AAATAAAAAGGGATAAAGGATAATAGAAACTAAACATGGTTTGGAAGCTCAACAAAAGTGATTGTTTTATGTTTTTGTTCAGGTTTATGGAAATTTGTGCACTTTCACGGTTACTGAACATATTGTGTTTTCTGTATAATGAAGCAATCATCAAATAGCAATGTCTGGGTTCAATCACTCAATCTTAATACATGTACAGGTAAAGTAATTATAAATATCACAGACATTTGCCAGTATCTATAGGGAAGTTGATTATGCAAAATTATTCATTAAAATACTTAAGAACGTTATTCTTGAATTGTATAAACGAAATTTCTTCTCTAATATTGATAGGTACCCAATTTTACTTTTGGTATAAAACATTTAGATTCACAATTTCTAACTACTCTTCTAATTTTGGTAAAAGTAATATAATTTTGTAGAAAATTAGGAACATTATAGTTTAAACACTTGAACGTCATAATGGCAGTGTGTATTTTTCGGCGAAGACTTAAGGAAAGCCAGTTCATGTTTACCAACTTCCGACGTTCGGTATTCCTTGCCGTTCATGCGGTTCACAGAGCGGTTAGTTACTCGGTCATCGGTTGACCCGGGTCGAACCTAGGTTTGACCGTTTGCGAACCTGGGTTCAACCTAGGTTCAACCGTTGTGTAACCTAGGTTTTTGTTAGGTTACTTCTGAGCAGTATACCTCAGGCTTTTTTGTCAATTTACAAAATGTTGTATAACTTTTCGTATTGAAAAACTCAGACACGTTTTTTTAGCGCTTTTTATCAGTAACCCCTGGAAAGAATCGTCTAAAAAATATACAACAACAAAACACAATATCCGTCCAGAGGGATCGTGGAAAAAACATTGATTCATTTAAACGGAAAATTATTAGCATATTCTTGTCGCGCATTTTATAAGCTCTAATTTGATGTGAGAGTTAAGGTATCTGCATGCGACGTGATGCGGAGCCTCGCGAAGCTTGGGGAGCATTTAATCACTAATAACACTCAACGCCATGCATTTGCTTTGTAGTAACACATGGTCACCGACGAATTAAAAAAGAATGGACACATGCGCTAGGACAAATTATTTTCCCATAAATTTTGGAGGCTAAAACCAGATTAAATATAGAGGATGAATTCAGCTTAGCAACAATCTTGACAGGGTTGCTCAGACCAAAGTCAATAGGAGAGATTCTCTGCCCTTAACAGTGTTCACATCAGACTTTCTTTAGAAGTGTGCCAATCTGCTTGCATCGCCCCAATGATTATTATGAAGGACGATTTCCTAATTAATAGTAATGAGGGACGTTTAGTCTAACTGTCCCTTATGAATAATGGATGAGAGACGTTTAGAACTAAACAGCCCTGATCCAGTTTTAATGAGAGAAAAATAAGACAATAATCGTCCCTCTGGAAACAAATGATTTCGAAGTGACTATGTAATTATGCTGTTAATTACCTGCACCGGCCACGCTGCTCCATCGCCCAAAGCACAGATAGTATGACCCTCCACCTGCTTACTTAGTTCCTAAAGCGGGAGAACATTTAACGCTATGATAAGAAAAATAACATATTGTTTTTCGTTGGTATTTAAGAAATATCCAAAGGGTTTCCATGTTTGGATAGCCTGATCCAAACACGAGGGATGTTGCGAGACTTTCGCAAAGCGTAAACAACTTTTCAGCAACAACTGTAGCAGCAGCAGCAACAGCAACAACAACAACAACAACAACAACAACAACAACAACAACAACAACAATTCCAAACATGGAAACCCATTAGGTTTTTCTTTTATAAAATGAGCGACAATAAAATAACAGATTTTGTGAAGTAACTACCAATCACGTTTCGTCTACTTTACCCCAGACTCATAAACAACCAATCATATTTCGCCTTGTAACGTCTTGATGACAAGACGGACGAGCGAATTGAAACGAAAAAGAAAGTAATCCGAAAATTATGTTGCCGACAAATTCAACATTAAAGATGGGAATGTCAATAAAGAAGTGAATATTATTAGGAAAACGCTTAAACATTATTAGAATCAACCGCCTCAGCATCTGGCTCCTGGTTTCAGAGCAAATACAAGAAAAACATTCTTGACCGTAAAAAAAGCCGCTGAAACTGAAGCTTCCGAAAAAATATTTTCATCGGCAGATTTGGATTTTATGTCGAGAGCTCTTGGATATTTTACTTCATATCGACAAGTGAGTTCATCAGGCAAGAAAATGAAAGGTATTTGAACAAAATGTTATTCCGTTTTATTATATAAAATAGAATGTTTTATTGATTTTTCCGCCACTAATAAAAGTGATAATCTCACATGTGCGATTATTTATGATAATCGCACATGTGACGATTATCGCTGAATCAGCATTATAGTTTAATACAATTTTTGCAAGGCAATAGGACAATTTTTTTATATAATAAACAGAACAATACATGGATGCTTGGAAATATGAAATTTATTTCTCGTGTTGACCAGGATATGTCACTCGTTCGCTTCGCTCACTCGTGAGATATCCTGGTCAACACTCGAAATAAATTTCATATTTCCGCACATCCATGTATTATTCTCTATTTAATATCGTTTTCAAAACGTGTACTTTCCAAATCACGTTGTTTTGTTACCATATTAAAGTACAAACCACCATATATTTTAGCGAGTTTAGCTTGGCTCTTGAACACAACAGGGCCAGAAAACAATTTCAGGCTTCGTTATAGTTCTCTCACAATATATAAACATAGTGTTGTTGTTTTTTACTGCCTTAAAAAGACTCAAAGACGGTGCTTTTTAACTTTAACATTCGTTCAAGAAATTATTTGTTTGCTTGTAATTGGACATTTAGTTCTTCACCCTCGTTTATTTAAAACTTTTCCCTGTTGAAGCCCTTACACATACCTATATTTAACCATAATATTTTAGTAATTTCAATGCTATTTTATTTGTGTCAGTACTAAAAAAATTAGATTAAGGTCTATAAAAGGCCTCACTCAAAATTGCTGCAAATTTCCATGTTTGGATAGCCTGATCCAAACATGGGTATTGACCAATCAGCGCTTGCGTAGCATACATGTTATTTTATAAAGTGTTTTCAGGTTGAAGTTGTTAAAGTTTCATTTGTTTTTGCTGTACGAGCTGACGTAAGTAGTAAAACTCAGAAAACTCTGAGCTCCAGACGGAACTCGAACCCACAACCTTCCGAGTGCTAGGCGGACGCTCTAACCAATGAGCCACTGTAATTCGAATAGTAGAAGACCAAAGTTATTTACAATATTTAATGTTTTCTGAGTTTAAGCTCACTACAGCTGGTACAGCATAAACAAACGAAACTTTAAGAAAATAAATTTCAATGTAATTACAATAACGTCACTCTCAATTTAACGTGGAAAAGCAAGCACAAAAACTAGCGCAAATATACAAACACAGATACAGAAATAGAGACACAGAAACAAACACCAAGACTAACACATGAACAGACGTTTGATGATTGTTTGTCAAGCTCATATATTCAACAAATGTTTCTCAGTCCATGCAGACACGGTTCGAACCTGGAACATTGTAATGACCGGTTAGACGCTCTAACCCAGTTGTTCCCAACCTCTTGGCTCCCGCTGACTCATCCGCCCCCCGCCCAAATGAAAAACAAAAAAAACAAAAAAAACACACAAAAACAAACCAAATAATATAACAACAAGGTATAGTCGGACTTCCACCGGCGTTAAACCGTAGACAGGCAATCGTATTATATAGACCCTTTTAATAAGTATAGAATACGTAATTATCATCCAAAAACGTCAATTTCTTTTCAATTTCTCTTTTGAATTATTTTCAATTTCGTTTATTGTTATAGCTTTTGAATATTTTCAATAGAATTAAAAAAGCTGAAAATGACGTCAATGACTGAAAATAACGTATTTGGCACTCATTAAAAGGGCATATATATTCATTCTATTTATATTTGTAAGCATATAGTATTTATAAACACAAGATATTGGTGGATTGTTAGTGGTAGAAGTGATATAAATGATGGCGCGGCTTGAAATAAATTGGAGTGAAGATAAAACGTAGGTGAAACCTATCAATACCATGCATGTTTCATTTGAACTAACTAACGTTGATTGTTAGTTTGCAATAAAAAAATGGTAGTACGTTTACCAAAAAGAGCCCTACAAATTTTTGTGGATACCGTTTCTTTTGCATATACTTCCAGTGGACCCCTTGCTCTTGGTAGACCTCAAAATACTTTTCGCAAAACCCCTACAAAGTCGCGGACCCTAGGCTGAAAACCAGTGCTCTAACCGTTGAGCCACTGAGGCTCGAATTTTTATAGAACTAATAGTGATTATAAAACAAAAAATATCTCTATTTCTTACCCATAACATATCGATTTCCGAGGATTTGGCATTCCCAGTAGCTAAATTTAAAATAACAGAGTCGAGATATAATGTTAGGTCTTAACAGATCATCAAACGTTAATTACATGTAACTTAAAACAATCACTTTATTTTCTTACCAAAACGATACATAATTTTGGTCATCCAGCCTGTTCCCTCTCGACATGGAGTACACTGTAGAATTTAGAAAAAAAACCACAATGAATTCAGACGTGACACTAATCCTACTACCAGTTTTCATAAATCTTTTTCACCCAACAACAGGAACAGCATCAGCAACAGCTATGGCAATAACAACAGCAACAGCAACAGCAACAAAAACAGCAGCACCAACAGCATCAGCAACAACCATAGCAATAATAACAGCAACAACAGCAGCATGAGTGACAACAACAGTAGCATCACCAACTGCGACAGCAACAACTGTAGCAGCAGAAACAACAACAACATGAACAACAGCAGCAGCAACAACAGCATCAGCAACAACAGGAGCAACAACAACATTAGCGACATCAACAACAAAGATAGCGGCGGCAACAGCAACAACAACAACAACAACAACAACAACAACAACAGAAACAACAACATGAGCATAAACAACAACGGAAATAGCAGTAGCGGCAGCAACAAAAGAATCAACAACAACAACAACAACAACAACAACAACAACAACAACAACAACAACAACAACAACAACAACAACAACAACAACAACAACAACAACAAAAAAAGGCGACAACAGCAAGCCAGCAACGGGAAAGCAATAACGACAACAGGAACAACAGCAGCACCACCACTACCACCAACACCGACGGCAACGGTCACAACAGGAACAAAACCAATTTTATTCGACTAAAGAAATAATTCATAGAAAGACAAATGATTTAAATATACGTTTATATAATTGGTACATGTGTTGCCTATAGGAAAACCACACAAAACTTTATCGTTACTAGGGAACCAAACGTTTTTAGAGAGATTTGGGGCAAAATTAATCTGGTCGAAAATCAATATGCAACATTAAAAAGACTCGACGAAGATTCCATCACCGCTGCATGGATACTAAAACCAAAATATTTAAAAACTCCGTACGGCAAACGTTTCTTACCTGACCACAACTCTCGTGTTCATAAAAAGCAAGCAATCGAGCAATGGCTTTCACAATATCAGTCTAAGTGGAAAAAGAAAAAGCAACTTTATATACGAGAGTATACGGAAGGGAATGTACATGTTCATTAATACCTGCATTAAAAACTAGACTAAATTAGACCACACTCACAGACAGCATACCTCCTCCAGTGAGTTATTAGGAAATCTTTATAGAGAAACAAGATATCCCGCTAACCAGGATAGCTCACCATTGCACTCCTAACATTATGAAAAAATGCAATTAAGGTCTTCATTAAAGTTTGCAGGGTCATTTCAGTAAAGCGCTCTCAATTCGTCAGAATTTATGCCACAAAAATAAAATAAATATCGTTAGAAAGCTATTAATTTGTAGAATACAATGTTGTATTTGATGTTGCGATACACACAAGCCAATAATAGTTGCAAATTTTTCAAGTAAAACCAGAGGGCTTCACTCGGGGCAACTTAAGAACAAAGCGTTTCATTTTGTTCAAAACATTTTTCGCAGTTCGATTCCGAGATAAATCTCCAGAAAAACGGTGTCAGCGTTTTCTTATTTATTTATTGCTTGGTTTCGATTTCATGACTTATTTTGTCCGAATGTTGGTTGAAAAACAGCATTTTCAATTTTGAACAAAATAAAACGCTTTTCACTTGAGTCGCCCAGAGTGAAGCCCTCTGGTTTTAATTAAAAAATTCGCAACTATTATTGGTTTGTGTTTATCGCAAAATCAAAGACAGCATTGTATTCTACAAATTAATAGCTTCCTAACGATATCTATTTTATTTTTGTGGCATAAATTCTGACGAATTGAGAGCGCTTTACAGAAATGACCCTGCAAACCTTAACGAAGACCTTAAGGACATTGCTATTTGCAACTAAAGATTCAGTTAAATGTTGCATAATGTAAGGGAAATAATAAAAAAAAACAAGTTATAGTATTTTTAAACCAAAACAAAGTTAATCAATATAAATTTGCCTATTGTTTATGACAATATTGCAATGACTTAAACAAGAGCAAGTTGTGAAATTCCTGGGTATTTATATATACAAGATGAGAACCTTACATGGAAATCTCACATTAACTACGTATGTAAAAAAATATCAAGATCTATTCGAATAAATTATAGATCTCGTTTCGAATTATCTACTAAGACAAAATTGTCTATATCACACTCCGATTTATCCTTATCTTAGTTACTGTAACATCGTTTGGTCATCTACATACGTCACTAGTTTAAATAAAATTCTTCTTTTCTCGTATGTTTTGGCTGTACAAGCTGTCGTAGGTTAAACTCAGAGAAAAACTCTGAGCTCCAGACGGGACTCCACAAGCTTCTGAATGCCAGCCGGACGCTCTCACCATTGAGCCACTGGAACTCAGATGGTAGACCGACGTTGTTTTATAATCCAGCAGATAACTTTTAAAAAGACCATATCAAACACAAATACATTGAGAAGGTTAAAATACTTTAATAAAAACTAACATTTCGTCACTTCACGAGTAACATCATTAGAGTGATAAAGATTTACATAAATTCTCGGCTTGAATAACCTAGGCAATTACAAAAATAGAAATGAGGAGAGAAAGGAAAGATGATACCATAGGTAGCGTCGATGTCAGGAGATCAAAACAATGCTAACGGAAAAGAACTGATATTGGTATTAAGGGAAGGATTTATTTTCGCTATTAATAAACTTTCTTTAAGAAGGACCTCGAAATGAGAATAGCCGGTAGAGAGAATAGAAAAATCTTCAAATGAAATCGATGTCCGTTTTTTTTCGTGTGTTAGGACACTTTGATCTCCTGACACCGACGCTACCGATCATCTTTCCTTTTCCTCCTCATTTCTATTTTTGTAATTACCTAGGTTATTTAAGCAGGGAATTTATATAAATCTATATCACTCTGATGATATTACTCGTGAAGTGACGAAACGTGAGTTTTTATTAAAGTATTTTAACCTTCGCAATGTATTTGTGTTGGACGTGGTATTTTTAAAAGTTATCTTCTGGGCAATAATATTTATCACCCGACTACGTTTTCTGCCTGGTACTTCCATCGCTGCAATCATGACGAGGTTGTTTTGCTTTTTTCTCTGAGTTTAACTTACGACAGCTTGTACAGCAAAAACATACGAAAAAACTTTACCAACTCAAGCTGAAAACACTAGTAAAATACTTCTTCTTCATGCAGAAACGAGCGGTGTGTGCCATAACGAATTCAGATTACCGAGCCTATTCAGCATCCTTATTTATCCACTTAAAAATTCTAGATATCTATAAAGTAAATTCATTTAATATTGCTAAATTTATGTTTTTATATCACCATCGTTTGCTACACTCGTTTTTCCTTGATTTATTTTTAACTGATAGTCAAGTATTACCGGTCTCACACATGTCGTACCAATATCAAACAATTTACAGTTCTTTACTTAGGTCCAAAAATTTGGAATTCTCTACCATCTTGACCCTTGAACTTATGACCTTTATCAAAATGAGTATGTTTTATTAATGAAAAGTACTAAAGCATTCCCTTCAAAAACAATACACCGACTTTATGTTATATACATTAAATATCTCTGTTATTGTAAGCAAGCACAAATGGCGCAGTGGGTTAGGCGTCGGACTGTTGTAAGTCAAAGCAAGTTAAGCCTGGGATGGGTGCGACCACTTGGGAAGTGGGAAAGTTAATTTTTTCTTTCTTTTTTTAACTCTAATAACAAGGAGTTAATTTAACTCCAAATCGTGCGAGTTAATTTAACTCCAAAAGTGGAGTTTATTTAACCCCCAAATCGGATTATTCTAGACCAATTTTTTTAACCCCTCATTTGGAGTTAGGCCACATTAAATAAATTCCTTGATTCTCATCACTATATTTTGAAAATGTTGAAGAGGTGGGAGGTTTATATTTTATAATTTATATCAAAATAGTTAAAAAATTCTATATACACTGTAGTTTCGAAATTTAAGTGGGAGGTCCTTTTATATTTCTTTGATTTCCCCAAAAAAAGCATTGGTTTTGCAAACCTAAATGAACATTTTACTATATTTTGAATCATAAAACGGATCATCATGCAATTTTGAGTATAGTTGTAGCTACTTGAAGTAAGGCTACATACACTACATCAACAGTTGGAACTTTTCTCATGCTTGTCCCGCACTTGTGCCACGACAAACGGCATAATTACATTTTATACAAATTAAGGTGGATCATACGAAGTCATATGAATTCCGCAACATGATTAATTTCAACAAACAATCCCGTTTGAAAAAAATTTCACGTTTCATGGTACATATTAAAATTCGAATATAAAATATAAAAAAATAATTTTGTTCAGATGCTAGGTCGGGCGGCACATTTATATTTTATAACAAAATACTAAAATATGTCAACGCGGGACTCAAAATTCGGTCGGGCGGCGGTGATGAGAATCAGGGAATTTATTTTATGTGGCCTTAAAATAATTAACTCCTTGAAAATAACAGTGTGGTGAGTCGTAAATATTAAGGCGTATTAAACTCAGTTGTATCGTTCGCGTCTTAGTGTCTTGAATGTAAATACATAAGTTAGCTCTCGAACACCCTGTGCGAGTGGCCGCAGTTATTTGCTTGAATCAAATAACAGCAGTTATTTTCTTGAATCAAATAACATAATTATTGACACCTACATCATTCATTCTCTGTCTCTCTGGTGATGCTGCATGAAGCAACAAAACGTTAGAAACTTAATAGATTTTATTATACTTTTACAATGCCTTACATTCGTGTTTTATGCAGGGCTTTAATTTTTATCATTCTTCTACGATTCTCGCCAAGCTCATCTGTTGCCCTTTGATATCTTGACTGAATCAAACATCACATCAATTATAGCTGGCATAGTAAGGTTTTCATATTTTTAGTTACTCTTGCATTCCATTTGTTCCCGTTTGGCAACTAGCCTGCTTAAAAAGCGTGTTTATTTTCTTTCTTCGTTTGAAATCTATATTATTTCATTTATTTTAGTTTTATCGATAAACCGTAGACCGACTTTATTTTGTCCAACGGAAGTAAAATTCGCTTTTGTTTATTTAACGCTTTAATTTCACTGGTCGGCATTTGACAAATATGAAGCGGTTAAAGTGCCTATGTCATCCTCAGGGACTTTACATATTTATACTAATTGGAACATTCTGAGAAGATTTGTAATATATCTTCTCAGGCGAAAATTTAATCTTCATGGATTTTTTTGCCGTTAAAGTTGACGGAAGTGACGTCAAAAGAGGAATCTGTAAAGTAGTTTTCATATAGACAAATTCCTCTTTCGACGTCACTTCCGTCAACTTTAACGGGAAACAAATCCATCAAGATGAAATTTACGCCTGAGAAGATATATTACAAATCTTCTCAGAATGTTCCAATTAGTATAAATATGTAAAGTCCCTGAGGATGACATAGGCACTTTAAGCGCGGGCGGTTTTTTAAATCTCGGGGTCTGTCTGCAAGCGTTTCCTCACCCAGGGTACTAAGGGGGCCTCTACACGATCCCGGGTTGAGAGGCAGCCCGTGTCGGCTCGCCAACCCGGGTTATTCTTTTTTCGTGTTTACATGAACCCAGGTTGGCTGCTTTTTTTTTCTCAACGCGGGTCAGCTTTTCTCAACCCGGGTTGGGAATGTTTCTTGTCCGAGCGGCGCTCTGATGTCAAGACATGTGGTCGATTATTATTCACTAAACAACATGGCAAACAACACGGCTAGTGATGTTGAAAAACGTCGTATGCAAATTTCGATCGTTTCAGTTGTCGTTGATTTGTATTCTCGCCTATTCGTTCGCGTAAGCGAGAAAACAAGGCAACCACATATGAATTGAAGTCGACATTTTTACAAAAATCCATCTCAGTTTTGTAGTCCTTCTGAGACAGACTGTCAAATATTCGATCTTGTCACTAGACCACTGCCATGATTCATGAAAGTTGAGAATTATTTTGTTTGCGGGCACTCGGACTTGCCATGTTTACACAGGAGTCTGATTTGACAACTAACAGAATTGGCGCCAAAGACACGTTCGTATCTTTGGCGCCAATTATAATTTGCGTGCCTTTCGCACAAATTATCATATTGCCGATACTTTACACGACCCGGGTCAAGTCAACCCGGGCTCGTGTAAAGGCCCTCTAAGAAAATGCTTGCTACGCAGGCTATATGAACCTAAAAATTGGAACAGGTTCTTATTTGCAAAATCAGAAAAAAATAGTAATAATGGAAACTTTATTAAATGTTTTTTCTTTTCTACATATACAATTATAAATCTCGCTTATTAAGGTAATTTACAATTGGCTACTTGAATCACAACTAATAATATATAATAACAACTAATGACTATATAATAAAACATGCAAATTTATATACAAATATTTCAAAAAGCTAATAATTCGGGATTTCCCCATTCCTTATTTCGGCAGCAGAAAATGTAATACGTAGTTCTGATAGCAATAGTCATCATAATAATAGTAATAATAATAATAATAATAATAATAATAATAATAATAATAATAATAATAATAATAATAATAATAATAATAATAATAATAATAATAATAATAATAATAATAATAATAATAATAATAATAATAATAATGGCGAGGGAGAAGAAGTAAACATTCAGACGGATCAAGGAATTAATAATGTGCAGGAGAGTGCCAATGAGGCGCAGGTGAGACAAGATAGTGAGAGAGAAGAAGTAGTATATATAACCACACAAGATGAGCAAGGAAATCACAATGAGCAGAATAATGCAAATGAGGTGCAGGTGAGACTAGACGGCGAGAGAGAAGTAGAGATCGAACATGCAGATATCAGAACTACTTGGGTAGAACAAGACTTTAAACTGGAAGACCTCTTCTTACAAGAGCTGGCAAAGCTACCAAGACCTAGCTCAACGGACATTGAACCAAGAGAAAGGTTGCTAAAAGTGAAAATGACTGCGGAGATTGAAAATAGTGCCAACCGAATCTTAGAAACCCACCTTAGGAATGGGGAGAAAGTAGAAGAGATTGTTGATACAGTCTACGCGATGGGTAAAGCAGTGGCAACACTGATGGAAGTAAAGAAGAAAGAGAAGAACAGAAGAGTAAATGGAGGTAATAGAAGAGAGCGGAAAATGAAAAACCAAATGAAGGAACTACGCCAGCTAATTGCTAAAACATGCAATGAATTACATCGAAGAAAGATTAGGCGGAAACCAAGTAGACAAGAAAGAAAGATACTAGGAGAAATAAAGGAAGCTTCAGGATACATGAATGCAACAGATAGAGAACTCAGGTCAGGCTGGTCAGCTAAGGAAAAGTGGTTGGATGAGTTAAGGTATCGTAAGGTTTTATTGGACAAGATGATCAAGAAAGGGAGAAGGATCCGTAACAACATAATGTTCCAAAAAGACCAGAGAGGACTATACAAACAAGCGAGTAAAAAGAAAGAAAACATAGGCAGAACACCAGAAATTGAGAAGTTTGTTGAATTTTGGGGAGGTATTTGGGAAGAGAGGAGAAGTACAGTAGTGCAGCCGTGGATGACGGAGATCGAAGAAAAACTAAAGAACAAAATATGCTCAGTAGAAGATTTCAATATCGATGAAAATAAATTGGCTGGAGTACTAAAGAAACGAAAGAATTGGACAGCCCCTGGAGCGGATGGGATCCAAAACTACTGGTGGAAAAGATTTAAGAGTGTGTGGGCACCACTTGTAAAGACAATGCAGACATGGAGTATAGAAACCAATACCATACCTGAATGGATTGCAGTGGGACGAGGCGTGATGATACCGAAGGCAGAAGACCTTAGTAATGTGAAAGATTATCGACCGATCACGTGCTTGAACACAGTATATAAAATCTACACTGGAATGCTTGCAAAATATTTGAAAAGCCATGCAGAACGAAACGAAATGTGGGATCAAAATCAAATGGGAACGAGAGAAGGTGTATTTGGAACAGTTGAGCAGCTATTAGTTGACAATTGTATCATGGATGAAGTACGCGAACAACACCAGAATCTAGCAGTGGCGTATTATGATTATCAGAAAGCATATGACATGGTACGTCATGACTGGATCTTAAAAGTTTATGGCTGGATGGGAGTGCCAGAAAATGTATGTAGGCTGGTCGAAAACCTGATGAAAAAGTGGATGATTAAGCTGGAAATTAGGGTGGATGGGGAGAAAAGAATGGGTGGATGGGGAGAAAAGAATGAGTGGATAAATATATGAACAGGGTTCCTACAGGGAGATAGCTACTCGCCAGTGGGTTTTTGGTTAAGTGACGTACCAGTGATGATGATGTTAAGAGAAACAAAAGGATACAGAATGGGACCATCTGGCAACAGAGAAGTAGTGAGAACGCACAGTCTGTTCGTGGACGACCTGAAAGTATATCAGGAAAACCACGAAAGGCTGGCTATTGCAAATGAGATTATCGTACAAGCGAGTCATGATACAGGGGCATGTTATGGTGTAAAGAAATGCGCTGAGATGGTGTTTGAAAGAGGCAAGATGGTGAAGAGCGAGGGACTAGATATCCTTGAAGAAAGAATGAAGGCTCTAGACCCTGAAACTAGTGAAACCTACAAGTTTCTTGGATGTGAACAAGGGGAAAAAATAGATAAAGAGAAAGTGCTAGAAAGAGTGTCATTGGAGGTGCAGGAAAGAATGGATAGTCTGGTACAGATGGAGCTATATGATAAGAACCTAGTTAAAGCTATAAACTGTAGAGTAGTACCAGTAGCGGGGTATGTAATGAATGTATGCCGATTTAGTAAAAACGATTTAGCAGAACTATGTCATCCTTACATATTTGTACCAATTGGAACATTCTGAGAAGATTTGTAATATATCTTCTCAGGCGAAAATTTCATCTTCATGGACTTTTTCGCCGTTAAAGTTGGCGATTTTGACGTTAGCCGCGGGACTAAAAAAACTGGGGTCTAGTAGCGGAAGTGACGTAGAATGGGGAAGCGGGTTTCAGACCAAAACAGTGTTTATATAGCGAACACGAGGCAAGCTGAATAATCTCTGGGGTTTTCCCGCCGTATTACTGTTTGGATTCGCTCGAAAGTTCATCGAAATATAGTTCACGGTGTCCTCTAGCGCTACTGATCCATATAACAGCCAGAATGACTCGGATACAAACTTTATTCCGGGATACGTCCTGGAGGTCGAAGACAACGCAAACATGTCGACCACTGACACGATCACAAATGAGGCCAAGCGAATTGCTGATGCAGAGTAGATCGAGAGGTATAATGAGCAAAGAAGACTCGAAGAAGATAGAATACAAAGGCTACAAACTCGCTTAGATAGACGCGCTGAGGTAGACAGTTGGTAAGTGTATTATTAGTGTAATATTTTAATGTCTATCAAATCGTTTATGTTTTGCGTCGAATTGTATTTATTTACATTATTTGTGTCATTTGTATATTGTCGATGGATTCACGGGTTTATACTCGCTATATTTTTCCCAACATGTGGAAATGTGGAAATTGGAGTACAAAACTGCTTGTGAATGCGAAAGAATGTCAATGTTGCATTGGTTGCATGGAGATTGAAGCTTGCGTTGAAGCGGTTAACAGTGAACAAAAATAGCGTGCTGCGTAGGCAGTATTGAAACAACAATCGAAATATAATAAGTAACAGAGAACGTACTGGAGTCTAACGTTTCGAGCGAAGGCCCTTCGTCACGTTTCTCTCTGAACGTTTCTCCGTTAGACTCCTACGTTCTCTGTTTCGGCAGTATATCTAACGTTACTATATTTCGATTGTTGTTTCAACACTGCCTACGCAGCACGCTACTTTTGTTCACTGTTAACCGCTTCAACGCAAGCTTCGATCTCCATACAAGCAGTTTTGTACTGCAATTTCCACATTTACACATGTTGGGGAAAATATAGCGAGTATGAACCCGTGAATCCATCGACAATATACAAATGTGACACAAATAATGTAAATACAATTCGATGCAAAACATAAATGATTTGATAGACATTAAAATATTACACTATTAAATACACTTACATCGCGTCTATCTAAGCGAGTTTGTAGCCTTGTATTCCATTTTCTTCGAGTCTTCTTTGCTCATAATACCTTTCGGCTCCCGACCTACTCTGCATCAGCAATTGGCTCGTCTTGATAAAAGATATACGGTTGGACAAACCATTCATCCTCATTTGTGATCGTCAGTCAGTGGTAGACATGTTTGCGTCGTCGACCTCCAGGACGTATCCCGGAATAACGTTTGTATCCGAGTCATTCTGGCTGTTATCTCGATCAGTAGCGCTAGAGGACACTGTGAACTATATTTCGATGAACTTTCGAGCGAATCCAAACAGTAATACGGTGGAAAACCCAGAGATTATTCAGCTTGCCTCGTGTTCGCTATATAAACACTGTTTTGGTCTGAAACCCGCTTCCCCATTCTACGTCACTTCCGCTTCTGGACCCCAGTGTGCTCCAGTTTTTTTAGTCCCGCGGCTAACGTCAAAATCGCCAACTTTAACAGCGAAAAATTCCATGAAGATGAAATTTTCGCCTGAGAAGATATATTACAAATCTTTTCAGAATGTTCCAATTGGTACAAATATGTAAAGTCCCTGAGGGTGACATAGGACCTTTAAACGGGTGTTGAGGGAAAAGGTGATGCACGGACGACAGGCAAGTAATGAGAGACTATATTTACCACGAAATAAAGGAGGAAGAGGACTGAAAAGTATGCGAGATGTCTATAATGAGACCAAAGTTAGAATAGCTTGCTATATGACATATTCGCAAAGTGAATGGATCAAAGTGGCTTGGAGGCGGGAATGCAAAAAGGAATATTGTTCAATTAAGAGAGAAGCAGAAGAAGCGATGCTAGACATAGGGGAGAGCATTAAGTTCGGTGAAGAGGCGGTATGGCTAAATGGCGAAAGGATGTTTGGGGAGTGGAAAGAGATATGGGGTAAACTGAAAGCCACGTTACAAACCAAGATAGAGGAGATGCGTATAGAACAATATACAAAGAAAACCTTACAAAGTGAAGTGTATAGAGGGATCGAGGAGAAGGGAGGATGGCTTGAGTGTAATATGGACTCAAGAAAGACAGCAGCAGTAATTCTTATGCAAGAACAGATGGTGGAGACACGTACATGGAAAGCCCTTAGAGGAATGGAGGTGGAATTGGAAATGTGCCGCCTATGCGGCATACAGAGAGAAACAGTACACCATCTGTTATCAGGATGTAAAGTAATAGCTGGAAACGAATATGTACGAAGACATAACAACGCATTAATGGTGTTGGCTGTAGCATGGGCAAAGCAAGAAGGGTTGATAAATAAGGATGCGGTATGGTACAAAATACAATGGAAAAAAGGAACTGTGTTGGAGGGGAGTGGAAAGAAGCTCTGTTGGGACTTGGAATATTGTATGCGAAAAACAACTACTGCAAGAAGACCAGATCTAACGTTGGAAGACAATAACAAGAAACAAATATGGTTCGTAGACATGGCAAGTCCAGCAGAGAGAAACAAAGAACATAAACACCAAGAGAAGCTACAGAAATACCAACAACTACCCTTCGAAACTCGTGAAAAACGACGAGAATACAAAGTCCAAATCGTTCCAGTTGTAATTGGGAGTTTAGGTGGAGGTATGGTAAAGGCGAGGAGACAAATTGGAAAGGTAATACGAAACGAAAAAGAAGTTGAACGGATTGGTAACCAAATGCAGAAGACGGTGCTGATCGAAAGTGAATCGACACTACGCAAAATAATATCTGGGATCGTACAAGCAGAGTGACATACAAGTGTGGACATTGTTAGTGAGACTGGCAAAATTATTGGCAGTACTTGTACCTTTCTCACAATTATTGTGAGTCAAAGGCCATGGGCCGTAAAGGTTATCTATTTTCATAATAATAATAATAATAATAATAATAATAATAATAATAATAATAATAATAATAATAATAATAATAATAATAATAATAATAATAATAATAATGGAAACTTTATTGATTAAATTTAGTTCTTACATATACAATTGTAAATCTCACTTATTAAGGTAATTTACAACCGGCTACTTGAATCGATGGTACACTCTAATATATAACGATGAAAACACATAACAAACTTATACAATACAACATTAAAAAGTTAATAAATCTGGGTTTGTCCATTCCTTATTTCGGCAACAGAATATATAATACGTGGTTCTGATGGCAATTGTCGTCATTCGTTTCACACAATAGTTTTGGTGAACTTTGTCAAAATGAAGATCATTTAGCATTTTTAGAAATGTTGAACATTCTTTCGCAAAGACACCAAGAGAGCTAATTGATAAATTTATAGATTTTACGGATATAAATAATTTCCTTTGTTCTCTAATTAATTCTAAATATTTAGTTTTTTTTCGTTCCACATTCTTTTGAAGATTAGATTCAAAACCAGCAGTTAGTTCAACAATGTATAAGCATCCACTAGTTGTTGTCAGGAGCAAGTCTGGACGGTATGAGTCGCCGGTTAATATGGATGGACTTTTGTATCCCGGAAGATCGACATAGAGATTTGAACCGCTGACCGTCTTTAGGTTTGACGCAAGAAAGTTCAAAATTGAATCATGTCTCCACGTAAACCTTTCGAGATACGATTGGCAACCTGCTACGACGTGGAGTAGAGTTTCTGGTCTTAGACAAAGGGAACAATCCGGTGTTGGTGATATACCCCATCTTGCAAGGTTTTGGCGTGTGGGTAGAGAGTTATTCATGTAACGTATCGTAAAATTGAAGATATTCTTAGGTAGTTTAGATTGAGCCGCGCACCATAACTTCGTTAATTGAGAGAAGGAGAACATGGTAATGTTAGTGAGAAACGAGCCTTGACAGATTAGATGGTTATGAAGTCTATCCTCGTGCTCAGAGCGAAAATCTTTAAGAACTTGCTTGGTAGAGGTATAGACGTCATACTGGATGTTTGAGCTGTTGCTAGTTGACTTCCATAGTTCATTGATCTGTTTGTTGGGAGATGTTTTAAGAGCTGTTCGAAGTACTGTTTGGCATTGGGTGAATTTGACTGATGGCGGACAAATACTAAGGCCGAATTTGTTTCGGGTTAAGAAAACGGTACTTAATGTTCCCGATATTGGTATTTCAAGCCACTTCCGAATGTAACTGTTCACTACGGAGTCGATATTTTCTGATATCCAAGTTTTTGACAGAGAAGTAACGGTGAAATGCCAAGAGATTTTGGATAAAACAAAACGAGTGTACAGTAGGATTTTATTTTTTGGATGGAGTGGCTTCGAGTCAATATCAGTCATTAGTTCGTCAATGAGCGTGGTAAGTTCAGATTTATGTTGCTGATCTGTCATCTTAAAATCAAAATATCTCCCAAGATATCGAAAACATTCTCCAATTTTGGTAGCTGGAATTAGCTGGTTGCCAATAAGGAGTTTAGGTAGGTATTGGATAGATTTTGTTACAGCTTTTTTAATGCCAAAGGAACTACATTTATCAACCCGGATAATCATGCTGGACCATTGGCACCAAATAGCGAAACGGTTCAAAAGATGTTGGTTTTCTTTTTCTTGACTAGTTATTACGGCAGCGTCATCGGCAAACTGAAACCAGTGGATGGGATTTATAAATTGGAAGGAGAAACCAAATTGACGATACTTCTCATCTTTGATATGTTGAATAAAGGTGTTAAAACACATATTAAATATAAGAGGACTGAGACAATCGCCTTGCAATACACCACGGCCAACAGTTATGAACGGAGTACGGAATTCAGGTGTGATTATTGAGGTCTTAAAATCTTTATACAAACTTTCTATAACTAATTTTATGTGGTCAGGGATATGGTGGTACTCGAGAACGGATTGGATTAGGTTGTGGTGAACTTCGCCAAACACATTCTTGAGGTCAAGTAGGGTGATGACAACAGAGCGTTGCTTAATCCGTGCTTTGTTGATAATGTTGGCCATTTGAGCTGTGTGTTATAATAATAATAATAATAATAATAATAATAATAATAATAATAATAATAATAATAATAATAATAATAATAATAATAATAATAATAATAATAATAATAATAATAATAATAATAATAATAATTTTATTTAGAATTTAAATATTGTCAACACTTTTTCAATATTGTCAGTCAATTAATGTCAGTTGGTTCAATTAAAAATATATAAAATCCATTCAAATATTAAATTAGTTAAAATGTACATCAAAAGCTAAAAAAATACAGTTTCATTCAGAAAAAAAACCCAACTTATATAATAATAATAATAATAATAATAATAATAATAATAATAATAATAATAATAATAATAATAATAATAACTTATAATAACTTATAATAATAACAATAATAATAATAATAATAATAATAATAATAATAATAATAATAATAATAATAATAATAATAATAATAATAATAATAATAATAATAATAATAATTGTTTTTGTCGGCTACCAGACTGTCCAGAATATCTTGTAATTTAAATATAACAAGACGCCTGCTCAGGCGTTCACTACTCGGGCTACTGATTTCGGCAATTATTGGCGTACAGTGTGCGCATAATAAGTGTTTGGTAAAAAGTACAGAACTCGCAGAAGCAATCATTAAGCAATGTAGTTAGTTATGTAGAACCACTCTACCCGAGTAGCCGAATAATATAAATCTCAATACTCCCAGTAGACAAACCCTTTAGTGCTGAATTCGGCAGATTCAAGCGATGGTTCCGATATAGAATTCATGTATATCGTAGAAACAGAAAATATTTAAACATGTTTTGAAATACATTTCCAAATGTAATACGACACCTACATGATATAGGCGACTCAGATGTAGCCTAGACATATCTAAACATACTTTTTCAATTATTCGGTGCTTATTACTTGCGTTTCGAGGTAAACAGTGCGTATATGTTCTTTCTATTATTAGATTCGCCATTATAGTGTTATAGTATATACATGCATTACAAAATAAATTCAAAATATAACGGCATGGTCATCGCAACAGCAATAAGCCAATTACTGCGGGCCCAAAAATAAACTAAATAAACAAGTAAATAAATTTATTATATGTCTTGCGAGTCCGAACTGGCGTATTGAACGCTGATTGGCTAACGTGCGAGTCCGTACTTTACCGTACGGACTCGGTGTACGGACCCGCACAAAAACAACAAACTACAGCGAAACAATTTGTGAGCAAAATTAAACGAAATAGCGAAAAATGGACGGCCAATTCTATTATCCGGAGGAACTAACCGACGAAGATGATATATTAAATGCTACGGAGACAGAAATGGATTTCGGGCCAGAGATGAGAGTCATAAACTACGTTGGGGCGATGTTAAGTTGACGAAAGACCCAGAAACCGGCGACGAAACACTTGCTTGGTTAACTGAACGTGGTACAAAGACCCGAACTGGGAAAGAAAATGGCCACAGACGAGCATTCACTCCAACAGCACAAGCCAATAATACAGTGAAATGTCCTGTTCAGTTGTACAAGAAATTCAGATCCCGCAGGCCTGCTGAAATGAATCAAGACGATTCCCCGTTTTACTTGGCTATCAACCACAATCGTGCTCCCAACAGTGAAGTTTGGTACAAAAAATGTCCTCTGGGAAAAAATTTGATAGGCAAGTTTCTCAGCAAAGCTGTTGAATGTGGCCATCTCAGTGGAGTCAAGAAAATAGCCAACCATTCCGTGAGAAAAACGTCCATAGGAAGACTCCTTGATGCAAATTGTCCTGAGACTTTCGTGGCACAACTCAGTGGTCACAAAAGCTTGAACAGCCTCAGTCACTATAAAGTTCCGTCAGACAAGCATCAGAGAGCCATGTCCAATGTTCTGGGTGGTGTACAAGAAAACCAGTCCATCCTTGCCAGCAGTAGAGCCTCTACAAGTTATCAAGATCAGCCATACAATGAGCAGTTGCAGCCATCTCTACTCAGCGCGTCAACTCAGTTCAGAAGTGAGCAACGGCCCGACAGTACACTCCAACCTGTTTCGCTCCCAGTGTTATCACAGAGCATTCAGTCAGCTCAACTTGTAGTTAATCCTCATGAAATATTTCGAGGAGCTTCTATCCAGAATATCACTGGCTGTACTTTCAATTTCCACTCGTCCTTGCCATCAACCTCCTCGTGCAATGAGTCGTCTCTTCCAGTTAAACGGCAACGAAGAGCGTATTTCCTTGACTCTGATAGTGATGGCGAGTAACTGATTGACACAAGTACTTTTTATAATTTGTAATCTATATAAATCAGTAATTTTAATATCTCCGTGAAGAGATCCATAGAGTTATCCAGCTTCGATTAAAATAAGCCCGTTGGCCGTTTCTCGTTTAATACGTCATTCTGCATATAGCATTTGACTGGCCTCAGGCTTCTGCCTACTTCTAGCCAATCAGATCATTGGAAGCCGGTAAATGCTCGAGTTGTTTACTATTAAATATGTTTAAAAAAATTTCTTAAAAATTATATTCTTTTCAAAATGTTTTCCCTTTTGGTTGTTTTGTTGTCAATTATATCGAATCGCGACTATGAGACCGCTCAGCCTCCGCTTGCGCTGACGTGCAGGAAGACGTACTGTAGACGATAATGTTTTCTCTAAATTATTTCTCGTTGTTGTGGAGACATATAATAAATTCCTTATTAACCTCACAAGCTCGGTCCGTACGGGAAAATATTTTGCTTTCGATATTTTGAGTACAGACCTCGCCCTTCGGGCTCGGTCTGTACTCAAAAGATCTCAAGCAAAATATTTTCCCGTACGGACCTCGCGCTCGGTTAATAAGTACTTAATACTAACTACAAAGTCAAATCTTAGCTACAATTAATAACAGCAAAATACTAACTAAACTCAATATGTTAATAACAACAAGAAATGGGGTACCTAAGGCTACGGGAACAGTTACATTTTAAGCAGATTGTTTTAAAGGTACGAGGGTTTTCACAGTCATAAGTAGTTTCCAAAGATGAGAAATAATAATTAAGCATAACGGATTTAAACAAAGGAAGGTAGTCCTTAAGTCAAACTTCCTAGGTACTGATGTCAACACGACATTTTTTCGCGTCTGTAATAAATTCGTCTATTCTGTCTTCATGGACAACCCCTGTCAGCAACATTACTGATCAACTACTGATAAATTCACCAATACCGTCAGAAAACACCTCAATCCAACTCGATCAAAGGCAAAGCTGTCCGAAAGAAAGAACTCGAAAAAGCGAAAATCGAGCACGCAACATGCCATACAGTTTCGCAAGGCCTGACGGGATGATGCAATAATGCAATTTGTATATTATTTGACAAGATTTTTGCTATTTTGACTGAGTTACTGAAAAGGTTTGGGATATATACCGACTCTATTCAGCTGAACAAAACTGGCAAGTTAAATACGAATCACTCACTGCACTGGCTCTGCTCGAATGGTTATCACTGCAAAAACTGCCAACTCGATTTTTCTTTTTACCTACGGCGTTTGTTTTTCTCGTCCGGTTCTTGACAAAAAACTATCACAGTTCTCTTCAAAATATAAAAAGCTGTTTGTCTTGATGTTCTTTTAAATTTATTGTTCTCTCTCGAGTTAAGTAAGATATACCAGTGCATAAGTCTTTTTCCGGCTTTGAACAGACACATGAGGAAACGTCTTTTTTGATTTTTTCAGTCACATTTCTCGCCATCTTTTCCGGTCTTTATCGCAATTTTTCTTGCTTTTTCAATGGTTTCTAGTTGTGTTTAATATTGTTGGTTCATCGCACTGCAACATCTCTTCCTAGCTTTATTCCTTCAGTCTGTAAACCAATTTTTCTAACAAAAATTTCTTTCGTTTGAGCCGCGAAAGTTGCGATTTGATGTATATATATATATATATAAACTGTAAATTGTCCAGTCAGAGAGCTTGATTTGTACCACGTGACCAGTTAATTTATTGTAGAATTACCCTCCACAGCGTGGTAAAACCTCGAATACCCCGCCACAGCGGGGTATTCGAGTTACAAGAAAATAAGGATTCAGGGAATACAAAGAAAGCATCAAACAATGCATCCAGAAGCCTTGAGACGACAAAAGAATGGAAACAGACAAATGAAAAGCGGGCAAAAGTTAAGCTAAGCTAACTTTATTAACATTATTTAAGGTTTTTTTGGAAAGATTAATTGTTTCGATATAATATATAATTTATAGACCTTTCGCTCGGGGAATTCGATGAACATTACCCCTCAGGATGATATATCATACCTCGGGGTAATATTTCATCGAATTCCCCTCGCTCCAGGTCTATAAATGCTATATATGCATATATTTAACAGTTATACCATGAGCTCGAGTTGTATATGAGCTCATAGGCAACGAGGCGCTTCGCCGAGTTGGCTATTAGTTTGTATACAACGAGAACGAATGGTATAACTGTTTTATTATATAGCCAAGCAAAGCCAAGCACTGTACAAGAGACAAAATTACAGCCAAATGTTTGATACAACAAACTTCCGGCATAGGCAACTAATACTTCCGCCATGCGTAATGATGCATTCACATAGAGTTTCTCGCTGAGCTGTTCGGTAAACAGCTACGAAATGTTGTATAAATGTTGCTCGAGAGGCAAAAAATGTGTTAAGCAGATCAACAAAAAAGATTAAAAGGTAACTTTATGAAGTCAAAAGGTGGGTCAGTTGTTTATATTAGCGTTGCTGTCGTGATAAAGGTTTTGATTTCATGTAAAAATGAAACTGAAACACCTTCGGCAGTGAAACTAAATTACTTAGTTGGTTGTTTTTGAAAAAGAACATGCTTTTTACTACTCCAAATGGTTATCTAAATAAAAAAAAGTCTCTTTACTGGCAATCTCCTACGAAATGTGTGTTGTAAGCTTGATTTTAACCGTGAGTTTCTTTGTTTGGCAACAGATTAATATCAACCCGTTAATTTAGTCGTGTTTTTGAAGTAAAAAGACGTAATTTTTAGGTGAATTTTACCATTTAACATGCTAAATTGTGTATCTGTTAATGTATTTTTACACAATGTTGTTTTTTAATACATTGGTTTGAGGGTGTTGATGTTTTACTGTATAAAAATCCGTCAATTTCAACTCTTCGGCAGTTTAACAAAACATGCCGCCATCTTGTTTTTTCTCTACTAGTAGGATATGAGCTGATAGCCTGGTAGTAGGGAACCAATCAGATTACGCAAAAGCTCATATCCGATAGCATGCTATATAATAAATATATATATATATACTATAAGTGGGCTTACCTCAAATGTTGATGGTCGCTATTGTCAGTTTTCACGCTGGGCGATCTTCAGGCGGTAACTGACAGTAGCGACCATCAACATTTGAGGTAAGCCCACTTATAGTATATTCCCTCTATCTTTACGGTATTGAGCACTTTTCGACATTTCACGAACAACACTTTGTTTGTTTGAATATATATATATATATATATATATATATAGACAAGTATCGAGTTTAGAATCATATGAGTAGAGTGCTCAATACCGAAGTAGAGCGGATATAACAAAGAAGACAAACTTGAGTCACTTCATTTAAACATTTATTCACTACAAACTTGTTTCGTATGGCAAGCAAAGCTTACCACACTCATCAGGTGAAATCGCGTTTGATGTTATACTTAGGAAACTTGAGATGTTATATATACATGTTTGGCGTCATAGAAATAGTATTATATTACATAGGTTAGCTATTGGTTGCAAAGCAGGAAGTTTTTCCTGTGTCTGCAGGCTGACAATAGTTCGTTTCTAGAGTTCAAAGAGCTGAGTTGAGGATAATAAATAATTATAAACTTTTCATGTAGGCATAGGTTGCATCGCTTAGTTTTGTTCGAATAACTCTTGCATTTTTTGATGATTTTCCACTTCATTGAATATTGTACGTCTGATTCCTTTAAAAGCCAAACGTATTTGCTGAGTGCGGTAGAATGCTTATGTTTAACGTTTCTAAAAGAATTAGTATGGTTATTAAAGCGCGTTTTGAATTGGCCCCCCGTATGTCCGACATAGGTCTTCTCTTCTGCGGTATCTTCTCTCGTCACCGTCGCTTGATAAACTACACTCTCTGTCAGACATTTACCAGAGAGTGGGCACGAAACTTTCTGGCGGCAATTGCATTCTTTGCTTGCATCGGTGATGTTGGTCTGGGGCTGTTTCGCGAGTATAGCTTTGTTGTGGGCTGAGATAACGTTCTGCATGTTTGGCATGCAGCTATAACTTAGCTTCAACGTGTTGCGGTTTAGTATCTTGTGCAAGGGATGGCTTTGCGGGAAGCATTCGTCTATGGCTTGAAGAAATTTGTGCCCAATGATCGTTGCAACATTGGCGCTATAGGGTGGGTTGAACCATATAACGCTTCTCCTTCTAGGGCGCTTTGGTTTTGGAGGTTGAGGGTTGTATTTTAGCGGGTAATTGTAACCACTTTTCTGCAGGGCTTCTTGATAGGGTGGAATAGCCGAGTCAAATGATTGCTTATCCGAGGATATATTGGATAGCCGTCTGTTGATTGCCTCTGGTATGTTGCGGAGTATTGATGGTGGATGGTTGCTTTGTCGGTTTACGTATTGTGGGACGTTTCCAGGTTTCATATACGGTTTGTAAGAGGCGGATTTTAGATCAAGTGTAATATCAAGATAGTTGACACATTTCTTGTTAGCTTCGATGGTGATGCTTAAGCTGTGGTCGCTGAATGTCTTACAAATGTGTTTCTTAATATTCTCGATCTCTCTCGGCGTTTTATTAAAAGCTGCAAGACCGTCATCTCTGTACAGACCGATATCGTTGCCGTACTCTGTTGCCAATTTCGATAGTAGGTAGGAGCCTACTAGCTCACACGTTTCTGCGCCGTCGAAGCTGCCCATGGTCACGTCGAAGAGAGAGTTTGATGTTTTCTTGCACCAGGTTGAGTTTCCGTTGAAAAGGAGGGATTTCTTTGCCTGAATAATGATGTGTTTCTCATTTTCGGTTATTTCGTCGTATTGCGTGGCGAATGTTAGGGCTTGTTTTAGCAACTCTTCCGATATGGATGGGTAAAAATCTACGACATCAAAACTAATGAATGAGCGGGTGGATTTGTCTGGCATGTTGTCGAACCACTTGATAACCGAATCCGTGTTTTTCCATTGATTTAGTTTGGCAGATTTCGCGATTTTTGAGTTGATACGTTGAAGGATTTGTTTACTGACAATACCGATTTCCGATTTGGCTGGGTTTATCAGTCTGCACGTGGGGTTGTTGTTAAAATTCGGCTTATGGTCTTTTAGAGTGATAAACGAGTCTTTTGCAGCAAATGAATCAATGCGGTTGTCAAGGCCGATGCTCTTAGCGACTTTCTTCTCTTCGGATATTATTTTGCATGCGGTTTTCGGTGGAGCTTTCTTGTAGGCTTTGGTTATTGAAGTGTCGAGTAATTTGTTATAAGCGGGGGCGTCTAACAGGTAAAAATTTGTCGTCTTGTCAGCTGCAATGAGTAGATTGTTATTAGTCCTAATTTTAGTTAAGTCCTGTGATAGTTCTCTCTGGAATACGTTCTGATCTCTTTTAAATTCAACATTTTGGATAAGCGTGAGCATTTTATCTTCAAATTGATCTAGTTCTTTAATCGGTGGCGGGGATTTTGTTGTGCGGAATCCAAATGTCTCATTGGTGTGAGATTGAGTTCCGGCTGTGAGAGAGATTGAGTTCCGGCTGTGAGAGAGATCGAGAATATTAAGAAACACATTTGTAAGACATTCAGCGACCACAGCTTAAGCATCACCATCGAAGCTAACAAGAAATGTGTCAACTATCTTGATATTACACTTGATCTAAAATCCGCCTCTTACAAACCGTATATGAAACCTGGAAACGTCCCACAATACGTAAACCGACAAAGCAACCATCCACCATCAATACTCCGCAACATACCAGAGGCAATCAACAGACGGCTATCCAATATATCCTCGGATAAGCAATCATTTGACTCGGCTATTCCACCCTATCAAGAAGCCCTGCAGAAAAGTGGTTACAATTACCCGCTAAAATACAACCCTCAACCTCCAAAACCAAAGCGCCCTAGAAGGAGAAGCGTTATATGGTTCAACCCACCCTATAGCGCCAATGTTGCAACGATCATTGGGCACAAATTTCGTCAAGCCATAGACGAATGCTTCCCGCAAAGCCATCCCTTGCACAAGATACTAAACCGCAACACGTTGAAGCTAAGTTATAGCTGCATGCCAAACATGCAGAACGTTATCTCAGCCCACAACAAAGCTATACTCGCGAAACAGCCCCAGACCAACATCACCGATGCAAGCAAAGAATGCAATTGCCGCCAGAAAGTTTCGTGCCCACTCTCTGGTAAATGTCTGACAGAGAGTGTAGTTTATCAAGCGACGGTGACGAGAGAAGATACCGCAGAAGAGAAGACCTATGTCGGACATACGGGGGGCCAATTCAAAACGCGCTTTAATAACCATACTAATTCTTTTAGAAACGTTAAACATAAGCATTCTACCGCACTCAGCAAATACGTTTGGCTTTTAAAGGAATCAGACGTACAATATTCAATGAAGTGGAAAATCATCAAAAAATGCAAGAGTTATTCGAACAAAACTAAGCGATGCAACCTATGCCTACATGGAAAGTTTATAATTATTTATTATCCTCAACTCAGCTCCTTGAACTCTAGAAACGAACTATTGTCAGCCTGCAGACACAGGAAAAACTTCCTGCTTTGCAACCAATAGCTAACCTATGTAATATAATACTATTTCTATGACGCCAAACATGTATATATAACATCTCAAGTTTCCTAAGTATAACATCAAACGCGATTTCACCTGATGAGTGTGGTAAGCTTTGCTTGCCATACGAAACAAGTTTGTAGTGAATAAATGTTTAAATGAAGTGACTCAAGTTTGTCTTCTTTGTTATATATATATATATATATATATATATACAAAGTATGAAGTATAGTTTTACCTTAAAGTCTTCGCTACCAGAGGTTTCACCCTAAACGGGATCATCAGAGTCGCCTGATGATCCCGTTTAGGGTGAAACCTCTGGTAGCGAAGACTTCAAGGTAAAACTATACTTCATACTTTGTATTTTGCTCTATCTATATATGGTATTGAGCACTCTCTAACATTTCGTGAACCAAAACTCACTTATATATATACATACATACATACATATCGCAGAATTTCTTTCCCACTCGCGTGTAATTTCGCATGTAACGTGGACTCCACGCGTGGACTCCACGGGCTCGGGGAATATTCACTGATCATATACTATTATATGAATTTAACCCCGAGCCCGGGCGTAGGGCCGAATGCCCGTAGCCCGGTCAGGGTGCTAATCTCGGTATGTGTGGACACCATTTACACGCGAAATTACACGCGAGATGAAAACTCGAACGTAATTCTGAAACCTGTTTATATATCTATATATAATTATATATGTTAACAAATCCACAACTTGCGCAGTTCGGATAGCAGGGTACTGGTAACTAACCTGTTAAATTATTCAAATTATTTAAATTTACGTCAGCAAATTATGATTTATAAGTTCGGTTGGATTACGAAATATTTTTTCAACGATCATGACGAAAGAAAGTTAGCCAGCAAATATGATTTCAGCTAAAATGTACATTAATATTACTATGGAAAAATACCAAAGAAAGAAGGCTAAGAAGAGATGTGACAGCGAGGAGAGGCAACAGTAAATACGACTTAAAACCACTGAAAAAAGCCTAAAAACTACGATAAAAGACCGAAAACGATGCATGCCGACCGAAATGTAACTGAAAGAACAAACCGCGAACGAGAAAAACAATCTGAAAAGAGTAAACTGAATTGGCAGTGTTTGTACATGGTGACAAAAGCAGAAGAAAGTTTAACGGTAGGAGTTTCGTATTTACCAGTTTAGCTGAGTTAAAACGGAAGAAATCTTGAAAATGAAAATCGATAAAAATAATATCTTGTCTAGCATTGTCTTTGGACGCTAGGGCGTTGGCATTGTGTCTTTCAGTACAGGTACTGCATGTAGTTCCAGTATTGATAACAAGTATTTTACTCTTAAGGAAATAAGAACCTATTTAAGAACCTAAATAGCCTAAATTCTCATTATAGACATCAAATATATAAGAACCTTCTTAGGGTCTGTTTATATGGAGCCGAGTTACCCGGCTAAGCGAGTTACCCGGCAAGCCGACTTGAAAAAAGATGAGTGTTTATATGAGACGAGTTACTCGGCAAAGCCGCCCACGCATTATAATGATTTAACATTCCATGAGTAGTTTCCGATTGTCTTCATAAGTGGCGCGTGGGCTGTTGTGACAAATTCAACTCTCGGCTAGCCGAGTTACCCGGCAAGAGAGTGTTTATATTGGAATATTTTCATCCTGGCATGCCGAGATCTCGGCTGTTTTTCCGGGATCTTGGCTAGCCGAGTTACCCGCCTGTCTCATATAAACACTCTGCCGGGATAGCATTGAATTTCTATACATGGCGGGTAACTCGGTTTGCCGAGTAACTCGGCTGGCCGGGTAACTCGGCTCCATATAAACAGCCCTTAGGCTAATTTGGAAAAACCTAGGTTCTTATACGCGGGTTAATTTTACTGTGATTTTGAAGTAAGCACTGCCTATACGTCATTCACTGTGCATCTTTGTTCATCATTGCATCATTCACCGCTTAAAAATTTTGTTCCATTGCATGGCTCGGTCGTCTTCATTAAATCCAATCATACTGAAACATTACTGAGACCTTACAAAACGTTCTAGGGCCTTACTAAATAAATGACGAGGATATATTCTAACCACTGTACTCACAAACATTCATTATTTGTATAATATTTTGTCTTTTTTGTGCTTAATTTAGTTTCGCTCTTCACAAGAGCCTGCCCGCAAGCTATATTTATACCAAGATACATAATAACAGACAATCAGTAATCGTTTTGCTTTTCTGAAAAATATTCTACTATTTTATTATAAAAATAGAAATCAAACCTGTTTGTTCATAACAATAACAGCAGCAGTCCCTAACCCTGTTTGAACGTCTACCAATGCATCAAAATCCATCAGAACATCTTCACAAACACTGAAAAAAGGTAAAAAATAATTTGGAAAATGTCGGCAGAGAGAATCAAAGCGGCCTTAATGACAGGGACGGATCTGGGTAAAGCCCAATCTCGTTCCCAGAGCCCACGTTCCCCACCCGGGAAACGAGAGACTCTCGGATAATCTGTTTCACATCGATATTTCATTGGCTGATGAACATGATTACTCTTCTTCCGGATCACAAGACTGATTCTGTGATGGCGTGAACGGATTATCCCCAAGTCTCTCGTTTCTCGGGTGGGGAACGTGGGTTCTGGGAACGAGATTGGGTAAAGCCCAATAACTCATGCCCTTTACCACGCACAGACGGCACAATTCTCAAACTCATTAATAATTCATGAACCAAAAACAAAACAAATTAATGTTTAATCAGTGCTTTGAAATCGCGGAGGAAAAGTACTAGTACTTATTATATTACGTTTCAGAGGTATCTTCGGAGTTTTGAGTTTGAGAAGTCAGTTCAAATACTCGACGTCGGACTTTACCGGGATTACAAAGCCCTCGTGCATTAAAAAGCACTCGGACTTTGAAATCCCGGTAAAGTCCTCCGTCTCGTATTTGAACTATTACTTCAAAGCCCGGTCAAAAGGGGTATAGTACTCGGATGGGTGACCACATTAGGTTCATGTGAGCAGAGTTGTTGGTTCTCTCCTGTGCCTCGAACGTTTTTCACCGGGTTGTCCAGTTTTCCTCTCTCCGTAAAATCAACAACATAGTTCCCCAGTTAAAATCTACAAACGAATTCCATCAAGGGGGTGAGGGCCATTAGGTTATCAGTATCAAAATACTGTCACCTGTTACCCTCAATAAGTAAGGTCGGTTATACTTACTTATAGTGGGGCAAAATTGCTTTTGGCCCCGTCCAAACCCAATTTACTACCTAACTTTTATCATATGAGACCCATCATAACTAGAAATATGTTAACACAACAACCCCTCGCCCCTTTTACACGAATTTTTGTGAATATCCTTCGCATAACCCTCTGATTAGAAAAACACCTTCGCGCTCTTTTTCATTGGGAGCCTGGAAATAGCCGTTGGAACAATTCAAAATACAGTTTTAAACAATTTTAAACTTTTAATTAAAGTATAATATTTGAAATAAAAAAAGTTTTTTAACTCAATATTCAGAAAAAAAATTGAGATGAAGAAAAACGCAGGTCGCATCCACGGTTTGAACTCGACCATTTTGCGTGCGAACTGACGATGTTACCACCAGGCTACTGAAGCAAACGTCAAAATATAAGCAAAATATTAGGGTTAGAGCATCTAAACATATTTGCATTTTTCAAAGGCATTGGACATTGGCATTTCAAACTAATTTATAGAATAGCAAAAACAAGTTTCAAAAACAAAAGTTCAAACTGTTTTCACCTGAAAAAACTGTTTTCATGCAGTCTTTACATGTGTAATATTTCAACATGCAGCATTTATATGTTTAACAGACGAAAAATTGCGCCTTCACCGATTTTTATGCCAAATTACAAACAAGCTACGGTAAGTTTGACCATAGAAGTGGTTTTACCAAATATAAGAAAAATATTTAAAAGGAGAAATATAAGATGCCAGCCAACAACGGGCAAGCGAAAACATAACGGATACGTTTAAGATACTTTAAGGACACAAGAAATCGAAAACAAAATTACTGTAACAGTAACAGTGACAGGATATATTAAAAACAGAGAAACTCGAACAGCATTGCTACTAAATGTTCGTGATTTAATACTGAAAGCGGCCGCTCTATAGTTTTACCGTAAGGTTAACCATTTCGGCCTTTTTCTCCGTTGGGTTTTTCGCTAGTGCTTTTTCCTCCTTTCGAGTTTCGGTGTGACGGGTTTTCTTCTACTAAGTATGTTGTTCTGCTATACCTGTATACGTAAACGTTGATTTGTTTCTGTCCCTTTGAACGGGATATACGTATCCAAAAAAAAGTATTTTCTGAAGTCTTTTTGTCAAGAACAAATTATGTTGTTGAAGATTTTTTCTCAGGAATAGATTTTATAATTTTATTGTTCCCAGTGCCCCGCAATCCTTACCGCGCAAGTGAACGTACCATGCATAGAAATAAATAAATAAATATTCAGATCACAGAAATCTGTTCAGATATCACGCTTATATATATATATATATATATATATATATATATATATATATATATATATATGTATGCTTGGTACGGTGTCACGCGGTAAGAATAGTTGAACACTGGTGACTAGCGACGAAGAAAACTATAAACTCTCAAACAAATAGTATTTTGCTTTAGTTTATTTAAACGAAACGAAATGGAGCACGAAGAAGCTCACAAAAAGGATACAAACAACCCGTTTAATATATCTTGAGAGAAACCAGAGAACTTGAAGAAACCAAACGCCGTATGGTAAACAAAAACTCGATCTGCAGTGTTTGTAGTCACTCCGTGGTCAAATAATTTTAAAGTTAACGGTAGGATTCTTGTTGTTTTCAAGTTTTCAGGCTTAACCTAAACAATATACAGCTGCACGTTTTCGTGCTTTCCCTTTGCTCGTCAAAACCATCAATCAGCTTAACTAAAGCTAACTTAAAACACTACCTTTATAAGCTTATGTATACGTGATGTTTTTCATTGGCATTGCATGCATCTTTTATTATTAAATACTCATATGGGCTCTGGCGATTTTTTTGGTTGTGATTTCCCAATTTTCGACTGAAACGTTGTCTGTTTTATACTTCTTTCTAGAATCCGATTCTACCGAATTGTTTTTATCTCGGACTCGATTATAAATGTAATTTTTGAGCTGTTGACTTTTAATTCTGCCTTTGCAAAACATGTATTCATATGGAAGCCATTTAAAGCTTGTTAAAAATAATTCCTTTTGAAACCTCCTAAAAACATATTTTGTACAACCAGAATTTAATAATGAAATCTAAGTTTTGCTTTGATATGTTATATTGGCTGTATATCAGGTGTGCTTATTTTAATCAGGGTGGGTGGGTGTTGGGCGTTTCAAAAAAGCATTTAACAAAAGCGGGCGAGGGGTTGTTGCATTCATGTATTTCTCGTTATATATATATTCATTTTCCAGTTTCAAAGCGAAAAATCTCAAAGAACAAAGAGTGGTAGATAAACCTCTCGAAAACGCCGTTAAAATGTGGTCCTCAATGACTTATATATTTATAGTGGCTAATATTATATTTTAGTCACACAACTAAGATAACAATGCAGAGTGACAAGGAAAATAACCGGCCAAAAATTGTCAACAAAAAATAGCTGCGCAGAAAATCTTATGAACGCTACATTTTAAGCATGTCATTTTTCCTGATATAAAAATATACATATATCTACGCCAAATAATAAAATAACGTGTAGAACTGAAAAGCTAGAACGCTTCAGCCTTGTAATTTCTCTGGCAAGCTTTGACATCTTGTCAATTTCACTTTGCCACATCATATTATGTGATTTCGCCGGACTTAGGAAAAACCTGACAGACTGCGGATTATAGTAAACTTTTCATATAACACACTTTTAAGTAGAATGACTAAAAAAAATCTACAAATTAAACACCGCTCATTTATGAAGACTGAGTATAAAGAAAGTTATATTTACACTTAATTCATGATTTGTTGCTTTATCGGGTGTATAGGCGTTGCGCGCGCATCGTTTTGGAAAGGAATTGGCGGGCTCTTGGCGCGGGCTCTCTACAAAGTAAGCAATGGCAAACAGACTTGCTAGCGAGCCAAAAACAGCAGAATAACAGTGTTAAATATCCAGAAACTGTATATATATACTTTGTTTATTTTAAATTGTACGTTTACTTTGAGGAGAGCTTGCCAGGTTTTTTTTGAAAAATGATGCGTGCATCGCAACACCCTGACCACACCAACCAAAGCTGATTGGTCGAGCTACTTCGGACTAATTCTCGATAATCACCTACAGCGTTTATCCAAAATGGCTGACAGCTAATTTGTCAATGCGACAGAAGAGGAAATTAACAATTTTACAGAAAATGTTGTTCCCAAAAGTACGAAAATGTGTATTTATGCTAAAACAATTATTCACCTCAGGCTCAGTGAAATCGGTGAATAATAACCTCGACTTCGTCTCGGTTATTATTCACATCGCCTTCGGCGAGTAATTGTTAAATATTCTCGAAATTTTCTTTCATCAAAACACCTAGAACCTCTACTTTCGAAGAAACGACACAAAATATGCAACATACTCTTTGGGAATAAGAGGCGTAGAGCTTCCTCCTGGAATTACAGCAAGAAGGTTGTCCCATCCACCTACAAAACACATGCTTTCAGTTTAGTGTCAAAGACCATAAACCAAAAAAACAGCTAGATAGGAAACTAATAGTCACGTGGGGTGCTTTGAGCATCTTCGTTGGTTAAACTGCATTTCAGTACTCAGTTTGCAAAATAGTTGAAACCTAATCCAAACCTAAACCATGATGAGATATTGATTAGTAAGAACGCTATACTTCCTCACACGGAAAGTATTTCTAGATAAAATCAAAAATGAATAGAAGATTTTCCATCTTACAGCCACTTTAAAAAGTATCGAGGTTTTTTAAAGAAAAGAGCAAAACATTGTTGACGACACTCCCTTTCTTCGCCGAAGTTCTGAAGTCGAACAAAAACTTTAAAATCATGCAAAGTATCGTGTACGCTCTCAGGATATATAAGGTTAAGAATCAAGTTATTAATCCCCACTCAATTTTCATGTGCAGTTGAAACTGCAAACTGACTTATTGCAATGGAAAATAACGAAGAAATATATTTCCAATAAGTTGCATTTGATGCAAGGGGAGTGTACAAAAATGAACACCACAGTTTTCCTAATTAATTCTGCTAATTAGTTCCATCCTGGAGGGCCATTGGGTTATCAGTATCTAAAATATACTTCAATAAATAAAGTCGCTTTACTTTACTTTACAATTCCTGCCATTATTACCTGTCACTCCTCCAGCATGTCTCTCAATTAAATCTTTAAGAGGAATTGACATTTCGTCTTCCACTGTTGTGGGGTTGTTGACATGACCAGAGATATTGAAGAGCTGTATAAAAGAAAGAAAGAAATGAAAACAATAGATGGCCTCAACATAAGAAACACATAAAGATGAGGAATACCAATTAAGCACTATTGCGTGAATTACAAATCGCGCGAAAAGTAGTGCAGTAAGTTCATGTCCAAAATTACCCAGGAGCTTCATGTAGGCCAGACACCAACACACACGCTAACCCTAACTCAGGAGTATACCAAATGCGCGTTGACGTACGATGGCGATGGGTGACTACAACTACTAGAATGCTTTGCCAGTATTCTAGGGTTTCAGTTAAAATGGATCACTGGAAAGGTCAGTCCGGTGGCGGCTTTTCCAAAATATGTCGTCAAATTTGTTTTTTCCAAAATTGTCGTCAAGTTTCAGTGAGTCTCAAGATTTTAGCAATCTTTTCGATACCCTAACCACAACATACCCCAACCCTAAGAGAGAAATTTGGTTAATCCCTAGCTTTTTTGAAAAACATATTTGACGACATATTTTGGAAAAGCCGCGGGAAAAAAAGACGGGTCCTTTTGAGTCATCCCTTTTAGCCGAAATCCTAGAATACAGGCAAAGGTTTCAGGTAGTTGTAGTAACCCGACGCCATCTCACGTCATCGTGCAAATGCCTATTAGTGCATCTTGGACATGATGGACTTATAATTAAAATAGAGCACAGAAATTTGGTAAGTAGCACTTCGTGTTAGGTCCACTTAGTAGTCTGCATACATACACAGTACATTAGTCATTACAAGATATGTATGGTGGTTCGTAGTTTATTCTGGAAGCGCTAACCGTAACATTAAGCCTAACCCTAGATCAATGTCCTAAATCCTAACCCCAAACGTGCCTAAGCCTAATCAAAACTATTATGTACATCTTACATGCAGTAGTAACAAGAAATTTGGCCAAACTCATGGTGCTGGCCACTCTATCGTTGGCTCGGGAACTAATTTTTGCGTCTTTTATTTTTATTTTTGTTGTCTCCATAGAGCCTACGTGTACTAATTACTACATATTGACCGAGCGTGAGGTCTGTACTGGTGAAATATTGTACGTTACGTAGTTGAATTAAAAAAAACACATTTGAAATTCTATAAAATTTGTGAGAAGTAAATGTTATATTATTACGAACATTGCTACGAACATTTTGAACATTTAAAAAAGTTTCACATAACATGGAAACTTGAACTATACATCAAATGAAAGCTTAACACAATTTCTAACAACATACATGTACCTGCACGATATATTTCAACAATGAGTAGTTCTGAAATTATTATCCTTCTTGTTGCATGTATACTGTCATGATTTTCATTTTGTTTATAAAACTCTCTCAGCGGTCTGGAACGGCAGATTCCAGACCGCTCAGGAATCAATCAAATTGCTGGATTTCACGTTGCAGACCGGTCACGGTGAAAGTCATATAATAAACTATGTTACAATCACCTTTGTTCCAGTATTCCGTGGCCGACCAAACGAAGCAAACCAATCACCACCTCGTCGACAAATAACCTGTAAACAAAAGTTGCATTGTACTGTTACACAACACGTCATTCACCAGTAAAATATATAATTAATAAACAACTTACGGGCGCAACTGCTACTGTTTCAACGTTCGCAACCGTTGTAGGACAGCCAAAGACACCTTAAATTGTAAGAAGATAAAGGACATGCGTACTACATACATAGGTGTAATAGACAACTTTCATAATAACCACAACTTTAAATGTTCTGTCAGTTCATGTGCATCTACATGTGCTTTTCTGGCCACGTTATGAATGGAAACAATTTTTTAAATTCTTGTGAACACACAACTTAGAGGAAAAAGGCTTATTAAGATACACATAAAAGATATTCGAACAGACAGACAGACAGACAGACAGACAGACAGACAGACAGACAGACAGACAGACAGACAGACAGACAGACAGACAGACAGACAAGAAATAAGACGGACAGACAGACAGGCAGACACACCGATCGACCGACCCAAAGACAGGCAGTAAATAGGCGGACGAACAGACAGATAAACACTGACAAAGGAGGAACTAGCAAAACACAAAGGTGCAAGAAAAGATATTTAAGAACGAAGGAATAAAAGGTACAACGAAGAAATTTAAAAACTTACCAACATCAGCAGGAAATGGTGGCTTCAGCCTCGGTTTACCTTGCTTTCCTTCCAAACTCTCAATAAGGGCCTATAAGAATACGAGAGAACTGTAAAGATACTGAGTAAAGAACGAAATATGACAAACCTATCAAACTTTGTTTGCCACACCTCAAAAGTATTTTGCAAAATTAGAAGCTTTTTAGCCAAATCTCAAAAGAAAGTAAAATTGGAGAATTATTTTTGATTTGCGAAACCTGAAAATTAGGTTTTGTTTACCAAACCTTAAATGTACTTTGCAAAATTAAGCTTTGTTTTCCAAACTTCAAAATTACTTTATCAAATTAAGTTTCGTTTGTCAAACTTTAAAATTACTTTCCCAAATTACCATCGGTTCCATTTATTAAGGATGGACACCGTTGATAAAAAAACCCCAACAAACATTACCTCCACCAACATCAAACTTCAACGTTTCCCAGGAGCACTCGACAAGTTTCTATTTAGCTCAAACAGTCACGTTTAACCAGTTTCAAGGTGATTGGTTGAGCTAAAAGAAACCTGTCAAATGCTCCTTGAAAATGTTAACGTTTGACGCTGGCGTAGATGTGTTTTTTTTTATGAAGGGTGTCCATCCTCAGATGCAATCGACTGTAAGTTTTGTTTGTCAAACTTCAAAAGTACTTCACAAAATTAAGCTTTGTTTACCAAACCTCAAAATTATTATAAGTAATACCATGACATGAGGGACATTTAATCACTAATCTCCCGACATGTCATGGTATTAGTTTGTCAAATTAAGCTTCGTTTGTCAAACGTCAAAATTACTTTGCCAAATTAAGCTTTGTTTGTCAAACGTCAAAATTACTTTGCCAAATTAAGCTTTGTTTGTCAAACGTCAAAATTACTTTGCCAAATTAAGCTTTGTTTGTCAAACGTCAAAATTACTTTGCCAAATTAAGCTGTTTGTCAAACTTCCAAAGGTGCTTTGCATGCATAATTAAGCTTCGTTTACCAAACTGCAAAAGTACTTTGCAAAATTAGGTTTTGGCAAGCCTCAAAAGAACTTTGGAAATTAAGTTTAATTTTCCACAACTCAAAATTACTTTGAAAAATTAAGCTTCGTTTACCAAATTTCAAAAGTACTTTGCAAAATTAAGTTTTGTTTGCCACACTCAAAAATACGTTTGCAAATGAAGCAGTTTGCCAAACCTTAAAGAAAGCACTAAGCGACAGTAAGGGCCCCTCTTACAAAGACTGCACCAAGTGGTGTACTGAACTCTCCTGCGCATCCCACATGTTTCTCCAAGACCCGTTGTCCATAAATTTCTATAACATCCCCGTGCGAAATTAGGTTGGGAGAATATGTTAGGGTCAGGTTCTATTAATTCCCATAATCGTCAAGACACATCATCGAAAGAGGATGCCTTACCCGTCATACATAGCGTTTAGCAAGCTTCAAAAGTTCTTATGTTATCTAGAATGTTTCATCGCGCACATTTGGAGTTTTCGAATTCAGAAACCACAGTCTGTTAGTTCATTTATTTCAAGAACTCGGTTGGATCCCAATACACAAGTTAATTAAAATGAGAAAACTCCTTCTGGTGTTCAGTGTTTTAAATTTTGTTAACGACGCACACCGCAGAAACACAAGATCGTCATTAACTTTTCAGAAAGTGCATATATAGTGAAAATGGCAAAACAAAGACTTCGTACGGTGAGACTATATGTTCAATTCTCTCTCTGATTTCCTCAAGGATGTTGAAAATATTTCCATTCCAAATTAAAAAAGAAAAACATAAACAAGTACAAAATTATAACGTAGTCAATTTAGAGGACTTTTCTTGTTTACATAGCAGATATTAATTAACATGCACTTGTATTCAGTAATCATATACAAGTGTGAGCTAATCTTTGTTCATATGCTCATTAATAATGTAAAGATGTTTACACCTTCTTTAAAGTGTTTATCAAGCGAAAAACTGTTTAGCGGTAGTGAACAGATCAGCATGCCCGTAACATTCACTGAAAATTTCAAGCAAATCTGCTGCATAGTCTTTGAGCTATAAACTCTCATAGTTTGATATATGACGTACCCATTTTTGAAGGAATTTATCCCTCGGTTAGACTGCTTGGTGACGTATGCAGTTGGACAACTACGAACAACAATGTATTTTACAGTCAAAATGGAAATACCTTCCCACTTCCGCTTCTGTAGTTGGTTGCATGTGTATTACTGTATTTCTGTAGCCGCTACTGAAGCGCGAGGAAAGTTTAACGATAAAAGTCACCAATTCTTGATGTATATTCGTCTGTTGGTATCGATTTGGGATAAACATCCATTGTATTATGATTAAATGCCATTTAAAGCTATGTTCCGATGTTCCTTAATTTGATTATATGTAGCAGCCAAGTCCATAATTACAACATCAGATCAGCACAAAATTATCGACCTCATGCTTGTCGTACCAATCTTAAAAAATTCACGATACTTTACCCGAAAAAAAGGCGCGAAAATTTGGAATTCTTTACCACAACGTTTAATAGATTTACTCAGTCTTTCAAGTTTTAAAAGAGCTATGATAGAATTCCTTTTAAGTTAATTTTTTACGCCGCACATATGCATTGTTATAAGTAAGTAAAATATTAAATTTACGAGGTGACCTTAGAACATAAGCCTGGTGGTTTCATGAGGTCTCCTCGTCACTCTATTCTTTTCATGTACATAATTTAATCTTTTTTTGTGGTTTCATGAGGTCTCCTCGCCACTCTATTCTTTTCATGTACATAATTTAATATTTTTTTGTGGCAAATAAAGATGATGATGATGATGATGATGATGATGATGATGATGATGATGATGATGATGATGATGATGAAATTATACTATTTATGTGCAGTTTTCAACAAAAACATTTCTCAAGCTTCGGTAGCAGCTACAGAAATACAGTAATACGCAACTAACTACAGAAGAAGTGGGAAGGTATTTCCATTTTGGCTGTAATATTTATAACCAACGGCATACGTCATCTGTCCTATATAATCAATCCCAGTTGTTTTTTTATTTTGTAACATCAGGAAGACAATTTTGGCACTTATATCTCGAAAAGTACATGCCACATTTATTTCATTTTTTGGATATTGGTTATTTAGATTATGATCGAGCTTCAAATTTGTTCTATTGGAAATTTTAACTTCGCAGACAGTTTAAATAAGGTTCTCTTACTATCAGACACTGCTAACCATTCCTATATAGCTTACCGTTTCCTCCCCACAAATATAAGCCCCGGCTCCTCTGTGCACGTAAATATCAAAATCAAATCCACTGCCACAAGCGTTCTTCCCAACTAAGCCGGCCTTATAAGCCTCGTTTATAGCAAGTTGCATGTTCGACGCTTCGTTGTAAAACTCCCCACGGATATAGATATACGCTACAAAAAGAATCAGTAAGTTAGAGATCGATTTCTACATGTAGTGTAAGTCTAAAACGAGGATTCGGGTAGAACATGAGAAAGCTCTTGGAAAATAGTTTGATGTAATAGATCACACACGAGCTTGAGTGTTTCATTAGGGGGTTCAAAACACGAGGAAACAAATAAAAACCAATGGCGCAGCCGCGAGGTTTTATTGTTTTCAAGTGTTTGGAGTCCCCTGGTGAAACACGATAAACGAGTGTGTGATCTTGCTTCTCAAACGAGTATTCTCATTGCGATTCGCGGTTCTTTCTTCATTCATTTCAATACGTATAGATTAAGAAATGTGATCCAGTTCACTAGGAAGTTTCCTACAGGTTTTCATTGGGTATCAAAACTCGTGCATGTGATGTGGTATACATTCATGGATTGGCTACGATAAGTCATGAATTGCTAGAAATACATGCATCAATGCAACAGGCCCTCGCCCGCTTTTACAATTTTTTGAAATCCCCCCTTCCCCCACTCACCCACACCTGATTAAAATAAACACTCCTGATATACAGCAAAAGCAAGCTCCTGCTTGCTTTTTCTACACGGGTGTAAAATGGACTCCACGCGTGTCGAGATTAGCACTCTCACCGGGCACCGGGCACCGGGCCTTCGGCCATACGCCCGGGCTCGGGAATTGATAGCTTTCTAACGATATCTATTTTATTTTTGTGGCATACATTTTGACGAATTGAGAGCGCTTTATCGAAAACCTTAATGAAGACATTAAGCCTATACGTCTGCAAGGTATATGTTATTTTTAAAACGCCATATAAAATGTATTTTAGCCCGCTTATCTGAGCCTATCAGTTTTAACAGTTCTAATTAAATCACTATTGGTTTGTTGTTTACGGAATTGTATACTTTTCTTGTCAATACTTTGGAACAAAGATTGTTTTGACGACAAATGTTGCGTTTCTATGTCAAGTTTTACATGCAAGTTATGGGTTATGTATATATTAATTGCAATGAAATACACGCCTGTGCGAAGCCGGCACTGTTCAAGATATACTGTTTACTGTATACTGTCTTTGATTTTCTTCTAAATGCCCACTAAAATTATTATAATAATACAGTTGATGTTCTTGACCATAAATATGTTTTTGTTCCTTCTCAGAGCTAATTTTAAACCTCGCTGTGGCTCGGGCAAAAACATATTTCACTCGGTCCTTTATGTATAGAAAACAAGTCAAGGCCTCGGTCTGAATAACCGCACTTTCGGTTAATAAATGGTTAAGAATCATTAAAACCTGAAATTAATTAAGTCCCTACGAATCAAAAATTAAGTTTGTCTTTTTGGAAGCTGAAAGAACACTTTCATGTAAAATAACAGAGTAACATCTCTTGCAGTTTTTCATTTCCTTGCTTCGTTGTTGACATATTTCAGTTTGTTTGATATGCAAATTAAATATCTTGATGTCACATGTGCATATTAATAAATTATCGGAGAAGTTTATCATTACGGCTACGTGTAAGACCTAGGTGCTGGTTTTGCGGAGGGAGGGAAACCGAAGAACCCGGTGAAAAACCCTCGAAGCACAGGAGAGACCAACTAAACTCTACACACATGAGTCTCAAGCTCGAGAACAGGGTTATTCCCAGACGGTCACCCAACCATGCAAGTACTAACCCCGTCCAATCGGGTTTAACTATTGGTGAGAGGCAGCGCCCTAACAGCACACGCCAACCGTGCACCGATCTGCCAAATGACTATATCTCTCGAGCTATCGTTTGTCAGTGTTTGAGCCTCCATCAATCATGGTGAGTTGAAAAAGCATATTGTCTTGTTGTCATTACGAGTCGGGTAGTTGTTGAATTGGAGGTATATACAACTTCAGCTAATTTGGTCAATATGTAATCTATTACATGCAAGATAAATGTTCCTCTATCAACTGATTTTGAAAGTATCAAACAAAATCCTGTGATGCATGACTTGCTTATATATTTGTTTACTATTTCCAACACAATTTGGCAGATTGTATATATATACCTGATGCAAATAAATAGGTGACTGAATGATTGGATAATAGTTGTTGTTTAGATCAGGAGGTCGGCAAATAGTTGGCAAGCTACTCAAAAAGCAGAATTCTCACTTTAATATATTCGCCTTATATATTTACTGTTCAAAATAGGACGCCATCTTCTAAGGAATATATGTAAATTGGCTTTCAAGCGGTGTCCATTTTGTCATTAATTTCTGGTAATGATAAATCGTTGCCTTTATCAAACCAACAGGCTTTGCGAGTTGTATTCGCAGGCTAGAAATAGCCATTTCACTGTTTCTCAGTCGCTTGTTGCCTATCAACTAGCTGTCGACTAATCGAAAAATATTAAACTCGCAATGCGATGGCGGTCGGACCTTTATAGCATGTAAATAATGGTTATGTCTATGACACCTTTGTCTGCATGACTACGTGTTCTCCGAAAGAAACAAGGAAATTATCAATCTCTCGGCGATACTAGACATTGTATGGCCGTTCCTAATAGCCAAACTCGCCAGGATCTGTTGAAGTATTAAAAGGTAAGCTGTCTTGTTATTTCCATTGGTACACTACTTCTACAAATACATATTACAATGTCGTTGATTGTCAATGTTTACAGTTTAGTTTATAGAACAGAAGTTTTTATACCATGTTGAAACCATTTTGTTTGAGCCTGGTTTGAGCAGTTTACCCTTGAGCAGTTTACTGCGTGTTTATATTAGCTTAGATCCGTCGTTTTCTTAATTTACAGTAATAAATGGTGTATGAATTAAACTCAAGTTGTTGAACTGATGAACTCAAGCTCATTGAATAACCATAGTCACATAGACGTGAATATATGTAGCCTAAAATAAAATATATCTCTTAAAAATTGACATTGTGATTTAATACTATACTGTATAGCTAATAGCTTGGACTGATATTTGTTCATGTAATAATCAGTACTAATCCCTCAGATCCTGGGGTGGTCCATATGACAGATTATAGGCGAGTGTTAATGCTTGAGTTAAATCTTGCAACTAAATTGTCATCGGACATCTATCAAAACATTGGAAGCAAGAAATTTTCCATGTTTGGATAGCTAGTGATCCAAACATGGGTATTGACCAATCAGCGCTCGTGCAGGATACATGTTATTTTATAATATGGATTCCCATAAGACACCAGTCCAGGGGCAAGGACCCCAAGCACGGCGCTTTCTTGATACATGCACAATGCAAACCTTAACCATAGTTAATAGAACATATACATGGTTTGGAAGCTCTATTGTCTTTCAACATGAAGCATGGTCATGTTGAACCGTGGTTGAACTGACAATGGAGTTACTTATATGGAAGTAAATTCTATGGACACGTGATGATGAAGCACCACAACACGTGATGATGAAGTAACTCACTAATTAAACCCGATCGTTGCTATTGGATGACTGCTTCATTATACAGAAAATACAATACCGTAAAATTACACAAATTTCCATACACTTGAACAAAAACATAGAACAATCACTTTGGACGAGTTTCCGAACCATGTATATGTTCTATTAACTATGCCTTAACCAGTTTGGTTGTGCATATATCGAGAAAGAGCCCTAGGCACCTCATTTTAAAACCAGCGTGCTATGATACCATGGCAATCATCTGATTTATGTCATAAATAAATCATCATTTAAATCCTGATCCATATATCCAATGAAGAATGAAAACTGTACAGAACACTGTATATAAATAGTATATGAACAGTAACCAAAATAAGTCATATTATTTTTTTGCGTTCCGGTATCCATCTGATTCGCGCGCTCTGATTGGCTAGCGAGCGGAACCCGATATGGACTGCTGTGGATTTAAAAACAAAAACAAAAAAGTTTTACACTGTCATTTAAAATTGATCGATTTTAATAACTATTCGCTTGCCACAGAACAAATCTATTTATCAGAGAGCTACGGGGATGCAAATTAGTTTTATTATCCAAATGGGTTTTGACAACTGCATGTGAAAACAGCGAATTTTAAAAGAAACGCTGGGAAAACTATAACAAAGCAAAATTTACGAGCGACATTTATAAAGTTTTAAAGTATTATTGCTCAACGACGTATGAAAACAGTTTAAAACGGTAGGCAAAACATACCGACAAACTTTTGAACGCAGTATTTTAAATCACTAAATGAAACTATATAGAAGTATATATAAAAAAACATACCACAAGAAGACAGAAAAGCTGAAACCTTTTGACACTAAACTGTCTTTCTTCTGTTCTCCAACTATACTCAAAAAACAGCTACAAGTCGTTACCCTTTAGTCAAATATTTTTCTATACGGACCTCCAAGCCGGTAAATAACATATATATCATAGTGGTCTAATATGTTCACAAAATGTGACAATACTGGACATGTACTTCAATATACCGAAGCAATGTCATGGTGACTTTGCACAGTTACTTGATAGCAAAATAGCATTGTACAGTATAGGAATTCTACGTTGCCCCAATCTAGGTTGTCCATGCATGTATAATATTAGTCAATAAAAAATTGAAAAATTGTCATTTGTGTTTTACAAACGACAATTTTTCAATTTTTGAGCTAGTGGACTCTCTAACTAACTTTCCAACATGCCCTTCGCCGCAGTCAATGCCAATTACGCCATGCGCAATTGCCCATGGCAGTAATGGCCCACTAAATAATGGCAAGTAGCCCGAGTTAACGCCTAGCGGGCGTCTTGTTGCAAATCAAACAAGCTGAAATGTCTCGACAAAGAACAAGGAAACGAAAAACTGCAAAAGATGTTACTAACTTTGTTATTGTGTTCTTTTAAATAAGACGAACTTAATTTTTGCCATAGGCACTTTAATAGTCAATACTTTACAGTACCTGCTCTTGCTCCCATGGAGGCCCCAGCCACCAAACAGCCCTCCACTAGTTTATGAGGGTCATGCCTCATAATTTCACGATCCTTGCACGTGCCTGGTTCACCTTCATCAGCATTCACAACAAGGTATTTAGGCCTGTGTGCAATAGAAAAGGAGAACTGATTATTATAACTGGTTATGTTATGTACCTTACTCAATTCATTAATAATTTGTAAAGAAAATTCAAAAGAAATAAATGTTTAATCATGTGTTGTAAATCGGATACAAATTCGTCTTGATTTACATAAACGTTCCAATCGATTTTCCCAGTTTAGCCTTTTAAATGGCAAGTTTCTGGAAGAGGATCCATTTGACGAGTAAAATCGTCTGGCTTAGCCAGAATAAAATATTTAGCGGGACAAAGTAGGGACAAAATATACGATTGCCTGTTAAAGGCTTAAACAGCTTTATATATCTCAACAATTGTTGATAAACCTAAACAGTTAGATATGGTAAATGCCCACACAATACAGTCGCCCATATTGTATATATTACTTATAAGCTATAGCAGAAATCAAATATTAGTGGAGTGCGTCCAACACCGTAGAAAGCGCGTTTCTGCTCTAGGTATATTTCTTTTATAAATCAGTTTATATAACGAGTAAAGCGGGGCCAAATTTTGAGTCTCACCTGCCATCTGAAGGTCTGTTCATGAAGCCCCATTTCATCCCAGTTGGAAAACCTAAGAGTGTGATAAACACAAAGAATAATCTTATCACCATATATACAGACAGACGGACAGACAGACAGACAGACAGACAGACAGACAGACAGACAGACAGACAGACAGACAGACAGACAGACAGACAGACAGACAGACAGACAGGCAGACAGACAGACAGATAAGACAGACAGACAGACAGACAGACAGACAGACAGACACACACAGACAGACAGACAGACAGACAGACAGACAGACAGACAGACAGACAGACAGACAGACAGACAGACAGACAGACAGACAGACAGACAGACAGACAGACAGACAGACAGACAGAGACGGACGGACGGACGGACGGACGGACACACACACATCCTGTACACTTGTCATGACACAGCACACCCATATTTCATTGTTCTAACAGACGCGTTAAATCCTTTATTCAACTGATTAGTACGCATCGTGTGACAAGCAGTGTGCTAAGTGGTTATCATAATCTTTTTAATGAGTATTTTATAATTTCTAACTCTTGAAGTTTCTTTTTCGGGAAATTAAATAAAATAAATTGCATTGCAGAACCACCATAAGGTTGAGTAAGATCTTAACGTCATCCCGAATACGCGAAGATGATTACATATTTGACGTTGCATGTACAGCGGGGACAATGCAGGAAATACAAATTGTTCCTTGTTTTTGTTTTAGATATATAGATTACTTAATGGTAAATTAAATCCTGCGTAAGATTTTTCTGTCCGCTGACCTTATAAGGTCACGTGGTAAACTAAGGTAACGCCGACCTTTGGATCTGAGTTTGTTACCGTTGACGTCACAGTTACGAAATCGAGACCATTTACAAATCGGGCACATATGTTTTTGAATGATCAGTGGTGCGATTCTTCGTATCGTTGCCTTCAAGATTCAAGGCAAAACAATCCTATATTATCAAGAAATTAAAACGAAAGGTCTTTGTTTCGAGTACTAGTTCATTATTGATTTTTATTATATGGCACAAGTTACTTCCGTTGAAATCGTGTGTTCTCATTGGCTGAGATGCGTCACGTGCCGGTCGGTAATTTTTTTTTATATTATGATATGACGGAACGAATGAACAGACATGTAATTTTTTTTTTATTATGATATGACAGAATGAATGAACAGACATGTTTGCAAGTAAACAATGACAGAAAACCGGAAAAATTTTGTGAATTCAATAACCTGAGGACTAAATTATGTATGAGTGGGACGATGAGCAATCTGGCAGTGAGTTTTAGGATTCCGAAAGCGATGACAACAAGAGCAACAACATTGAAAACGATGAGTCTATTATATGTCACACGCTCGAGGTCACACTATTGACAAGGTAATGTAAGATGTGTTGTTTCAAAATGCCATATAATAAACCTCTTATTAACCTCGTCCGCTTGGTCATTACGGAAAAAATATCAGACCTCGGTCTTTATGTACAGACCTCGCCCTACGGGCTCAGTCTGTACTGTCAAGACCTCGCTCTGATATTTTTCCGTAATGACCGCGCTCTCGGTTAATAAAAAGTTAGTACGATAACATATTCAAACAACTTATTCAACTTTTATTACGACTGTTTGACAACAATAAACGTTAACAAAAACATAGAACTAAGAGTTTGGTTGCGTTTCCAGACAATTCAATTCTAGTGACTGCTACTGATGTATATAGCGTTAAGTGCTTTATCACCAAGCTTGATCTGGTCTAGCCTCCCCCGCAGTCGTTTTCAGGGAGGCGGTAAACTCGCTCCCACAAACGCCTGCTTGTCGGAGCAGAACATTCCGTTCTAAGTGAAGGACCAATCAACTGCAACTTTCCAAAATCTGGAAAGCTGACCTTCAACTTGCTTAAAGCTGGATTTCCACTAGGCGTAAAATGTCGCGCGCTCGACTTTTTTCTTTTGTCTTGTGAGTCTCCATGTGGAACGAAGTAGAAAACTATTCAATTTGTACAATAGAAAAGTCGAGCGCGCGATATTTTACGCGCGAATCGACATTTTTCTTTTGTCTTATGAGCTCTCGGCTGGAACTAATTAGAAATCTATTCAATATTAACAATAGAAACGTCGATTCGCGTTAAAGCCGGTTTTCCACTAGGCGATTTTTTTCGCGCGAAGCGACTTTCTTTTGTTCGAATTCAATAGATTTCTGATTAGTTCCAGCTCAGAGCTCATGAGACAAAAGAAAAAGTCGCTTCGCATGAAAAATGTCGCCTAGTGGAAAACCGGCATAAGACAGCTCAGCAGTCTCAGTGAATGACCTCACTGCAACCTCGCACCCAGGCTCTTTTCAACCTGCCGCGCGGAGAAAATACCTTGGTATATCATGGTCACGTGACTACCAAAAGGTTGTGACAAATTTTGTTTGAACAGGGGTGGGATAGAGAGGATTTGAAGCTTCTTGCCTAAAAGATTTACCGTTTGAGGAAATACTTGGATCTTTGATTCAAGGGTTCAGCGCTAAGTGGGCACGATATGGTTATGATCACAACAAAACGGCTAACTTACGAGAGACTCGCGGCGCAGACAAGTGAAGCAAAGAAGCAGGCAGCAGGCCGTAAATAATTTATCCGCTTTGATTCCGATTTCTTATCTACCTGCTCAGGGATTTTTCCTATAATACTATCCTTACACACACTACTTGTTTTGATGTGAATACTACCCAAATTATCGAAGTGTTACTGTGGAGCGGAGAGAAATAGTCTTTAATACACCGAGTTGTGGAACGGAGACGGAAACTGATTCGTCTCGCACAGGACGAGACAATTTTTTTATATATAAATTATAAACAAGTGAAATAAACAGAGATAATCAGTTATAAACATTCAGTTATCCTTCAGCAGCGTATATATATATGTGATAGAAGAAGAATTTCAAATGAAGTCGAATCACTGCTGTAGAGTAAAGTTTTCTGACTGCCCCAACCGGGAATCGAACCCACGGTCTCTGGTTTAATGTACCAGCTAGCGCTCTACCACTGAGCTATTGGGACTCCCGGCTAAGGCCGTCAGAAATATCCATATATTAAATATCGCACACATTACCGTAGCAGAAATTTTACAAATATAGACAGCGATGAAATTACAGTTATTAAACATGCGAGAAAATCACTCCTTTTTAACAAAGAAAAACCATGGATTAAAAAAGACAGCCAAGATTTATTTGACGTCACCATGGGTAGCTATGACGGCGCCGAAATTTGCGAACTGGTTGGCCTTTTTATTTTAAACAGCCTTGGAAAAAAGTTTGGCAAAGAAAATGTCGGCTTATATAGAGAAGACGGATTGGCCATTTTAAAGAACAAAACCGCGAGATTGGCAGACAAATAAAGAAAAGATCTACACAAAATTTCCGAACAGCTCGGCCTTAAAATAACAGCCCAGACAAATTTACATGTGGTAAACTTTTTAGACGTTACTTTCGCCTTCAAAACGGTAAATACAATAAGTATATTTCTTTTGTATGAGAGACGTTATTACGATGTTCCCGTCGCGTACCACCCTGCTAGCAGACCCTTATAAATACTCACCGTAAAATAAGGCTCTGCCGAAATCAAGTCAAATCTTTTTAGTCGCCGCAGTCCAAACTTCTGGACTAGTCAATCTCGTTTTCTTCCGTCAAACCGGTTTTTAGGTCGCACGCATTGAATTTAGGGGAAAACCGACTGCCAAATCTGAGCCCGTTGTACTGTATTTGTCGGGAAAGTGCTTATCAGGTCTCCAACAAAACGCGACGTTCGAAGGTTAAATATAAACTTCTAGATATTCTTTAATAAATCACAAAATCACGGTTGTTTTAGCTCTTGAATAGTTCGTGCTTTTATCACGAATATAAAGCTACTATGTAGTCTCTCCTTAGTCCTTTTCCCACGCGGTCTACCTAAAAATAACGTCTTATTCATGCTCCAATGTTCTTATAATAATCTACAAACTTTACCACACATATTTAATAATATATAAATATATATATATATCCTGTAAGTATTTCAATGTACAACATTCTCGTCCCCAGAGCCCACGATCCTTTTGGCAGCCAAAAAGATCGTGACCTCTGGGAACGAGAATGAATCTATAGAGTTCGCTGGAATGAATTGTACAATCGCTCTCGTCACTCGATTAAGCTAGGGATCGAACTCAATAGCGAAGCGCACAGTTACTATTTATAGACAAACAAACCGAAATTGAATCTCGATTTCTAATGAGCAATTTTTTGTTGTTGGAAATGCAAGAATAAATAAATTATAAACTCAGACAAACATGAATTTGACGTCATCTATGCGCTTCGCTATTAAGCCTGGGATTGACAATGTTTCTCGCGCATGCTCGACAGAGATTCGACTTGATTTCGGCTGAGCCTTATTTTACGGTGAGTACTTATAAGGGTCTGTTAGCAGGCTGGTCGCGTGTCTGCTAAAGTTTCCTACTACTCTATAATGTTCAAGCTTGTCCAATAATCGTTTTAATGTTCTTACATACTGCATACATAATCTAACATACAGATTCATGACAAAAACCTTATATCGAAAACATACCAGCTCCTCCTCTTCCTCTTAAACCAGATTTCTTTATTTCGTCTAAAATCCAATTCGATCCTTTCGCCAATATTTCCTTGGTTTTGTACCAGTCACCCTAAGGTCAGAATAAAACCAGAAAAATGTACAGTAGATCACAAAAGCTGCTTGGTTTAGCAAACAGGCTTCCATTGTGCAACGTTGAAGCAGAATTTTCCTTTTTGAAGAAAAACAGCCAAAGGGGCTTTTGAGGTGAATTTCCACTCGCAAATCGTCAAGAAGCTGAAAAGGCTCGTCATCGTACTTCGTAAAACTAATTAAGATTTGCTATTTGTAAAGCCTGACGGTACCGACCACATTTCTTCTCCTTCCTGTCCATCGTTCTATTATATTTTTACGGAGAGGAAAACATGAGCAACCCAGGACACCGTATAAAAAACTAATAAGTAAAACGTAAAGGCGCTTTGACCTTGTCTTGATATGGCTTTTTGCTTATAAATCCGACGAATTGGATTGCCCGTGATTTATTTGCGTTTAGATGTTTTTCAATTTTACGCAAATGATTTCATTACAACATGAGCATTAGACTTTTCGTGTTTCCATGAGCATTGAACTTTCCGTGTTCCATGAACGCCATGATTTCAGCTGCTGACCATGTGGATTTCGTGCTCACCCTCAATCCTCGCCCGGGAGATAGAAAACCCCGACATTTTTGACTGCTGGTCTTACTGTAGGGAATGCCCTATCCAGGTCATATAGAGATCAGTGGTTTTATCTCGTGATCGACATGGTATTGGTATTGGTATTGGTATTGGTACATGCGCTTTGGTAGCTCAACGATTTTACTTTTGCTTAAAATATCATTAAATATATAATGCCACCATTATCAAATTTAATCACTTGAAAATTCTACATGTACATGTACATATTTGGTGTTGTGGGAGAAACACACCCACATACTCCTTGGTTTCATACTGTAAATGTGACTAATAGCGACAATATATGACTTTTTTCGACAAGTCAACACATGCGAGGTCAAATGTGTAATTTGCATATCAAACAAACTGAAATATCTCACTGCAACGAAGCAAGGAAACAAAACTGACTGCAAAAGATGTTACTTTGTCATTTTAAGTGATCTTTCAAAAAAGATAGACCTAATTTTCGCTTTATAAACACTTGAATAAAGTAATTTTCCGTTGAAATTTTGTCTCATTATGGGTTTACAGTAAATTTGGTTCCATGTTACATATATCTTACAGGTGTTTCAGCATTCATTCTACTAACCCTTCTGATAGCACCCTTCAGTTTCCAGTCATGCCTTCCATAAAGATTTGTAAATATCCTATCTTCATCCTAGTAAAAGGAAATAATGGAATGACATCACATGTTCATTTTAATTAACTTGATCATTTTAATTAACTTTTATTAACTGGAGTCAAAGTCTACAAATGGAAATAGTGTACTGCAATAGAATTTCATTAAACCCTAGCTACTGTAGTTTAATAAAATTTAGGACCAATTTAAATATACGTACTACACGTACATGTACTGTATGGTCTTTACAATATGGCATCTTATTTCATAATTGTGTCAGTTTTCGTTGATCTATTGCAGTCATTATGCAGCATAATCACTTACTTACATTGTCATGTACAGTATGTTACTTAATGTTGCAGGAACAATATACAGTATCACATAATTGTGCCTTTATCAGGGTGATAACAGTGGGTAATAAAAATGATATCATTCCACAGAGAGCAGAATATACACTGTATATCACCCACTGTCCTAAAATAGCACAAGTACTGTATGCAATAAACAAGTTATCGCATTGGTGACTCAGTGATATTAGTTTTTTTACTGTGCTCACTCATGTGATGACAATTATGATATTGTCCCTCAAGCAATAAAACTGATATCACCTCGTCCCTCATATGATAACCTATATACATGTACAGAATACATATCATTCCAGCACCTTAAAATAACCTAATTTTGATATATTAATGAAATGTCAAAACCTCCCACAACCTGCATGTCTGAATTAAATATATATATATATATATTGTTAATAAAATAATATAAAATTAAAAATATAATAAACATTCTGTCTTTCACAGTTTAGTGCTCTCTATTATAATATATTACACTGCAGTCAATCCCAGACAGTCAAGCCACGATAACACAATACTCTCTAGAAGGTCACGTGTTCGTCAATAATAATATAGTTAATATATCATATGAACTGTCACATCCTTCCCCCCTATGTTAAGATTAGTTTTAATTGTTTACATTCTCATCCTGAGCTTGCTGCACCGGTAGTTGATATTGATAAGACTGCTGGTTCTCTTGTAATTGTATAAACTGAGTTTGCCGTCTAATTCTAGTAGAGCGTCGAGTGGGATTAACCTCCGGCGGTTCATCAGGCGGTGCTTCCTCTTCGTTATCCTTCTCTAGACAGACCTCATCTTGTAATCTCTGTCGATGCCACGGCAACAATTCATTGTAGTGACGTGATTCTTCTTTTGCTGCAGCATTCCCTGCATCTCTAATTCGGTATGTCACTGGACCTGTTTGCCCAACCACAATATAAGGACCTTGATGGTAATTGCGCAGCTTTCCTTCTGATTTTCCATGGTTCTTCTTCATCACCAAATCATTCAGCTTATAACCCTTGTGGTGGACTTGTTTCGCCGCTTTCTTTGCTTGCCTTTCTTGTGTCTCTTTAATTTTCTTCCTCGTCCTTTGGACTACTCTCTCCCACTTCTTGGTGTTGGCACGCACTGACTTGGCCAGTTTCTCCTGGATAGTAGGCCCGTTTGGTTGGTAGTCCTCGTCGCCGTCTTCGTTATCCTCTGGGGGTAGCAAAAAGGATTCTGGCCAATTTGGTTTCTGTTTAAACAACAGTTCGAATGGACTCATTCCCGTGGTTGCTGAAGGGCCTGAATTGATGGCGTATGCCACCATGGGAAGCATTGCTGGCCAGGAGTCTGGATGATCTGCCACAAGAACTGCTACACAGTTGTTGAGGGTATCATTCTGACGCTCCACCTGCCCCTGAGATTGTGGGTGCAACGGACTGCTGAAGACTTGCTTCACTCCCAGCTGCTCACAAACCGTCTTTAATACAGTTGAGGCAATATGTGTCCGGTTATCGAATTGCAGATAACGTGGAATGTCGAATGCACATATCCAACGTTGAACTAAGGTTGTCGCTGCTGTCATCGCGGTCTCATCTTTGGTTGGAACAAACATGACATAACGCGTTAAAATATCTTGGATTTGCAAAACATATTTGTAACCATCGGGCGTCTCGGGGTATGGTCCCACGAAGTCACAGGAAATCTTTGATAACGGTGTCTCTGGAATGTCTGTAGCTTGCAAAGGTGCTCGTTGAATGTGTTTAGGACGCTTTCTCAGTTGACATTTGGGGCATCCAGTACAGTAACTGTTCACATCATCGACTACCGAGGACCAGTATGCTGTCTGACGTACTCTCTCCAGCGTGCGATCCCGTCCCAAATGTCCTGATATTGGAGCGCCATGAACTAACTTCAAGAACTCCCGACGTAGACTTGCGGGAATGATCACCTGTTGCCATGATTTCTTTCCCAGTGGCGACAATTTGGTAGAACGACCTCCATAATTCCATATTCTCAAGATACCATCGGTTCCGACGTGAAGTTTCTGGCGCTGTCTCCACAGCTGTTTAGCTTCCGGGGCTGCATCCTCTGTGATTGTTAGCAAGGCCCATTCAACTTGCTGGATTGCAGGATCACCCTTCTGTGCGTTGCGAAATTCCTCGTAGCTGAATATTGACGTTATCGCAGCCATTCCATCCACTTTGAATTGGCTTACCGCGGTAGTAATTGGACAAGGATGGGCTCGTGATAAATAATCAGCCATAGACAGTTCTCCTGATATACCAGGTTTGTGGACTACGGTGAAGCGGTAGCTCTGTAAATAGCTAATCCATCGACCCAGTCGACCATGCTCTTTCTCCGGATCAAGCGTTGTGTTGAGCCAACGAATTGCACGATGATCCGTAATCAATGTAAAGGGGTTTTGCAGATAGATTCGAAATTTCTTGATGCTCTCAACAACTGCCAACAGTTCTTTGTTGGTCGTTGTATAGTTACGTTCGTGTTTCCGAAGAGTTCTTCAAAAGAACGCCACAGGTCGGAGATTGCCCTTGTCCAGTTGAGATAACTGACTGCCAATACCGACATTGCTTGCATCCGTAGTTAGCCAAAAGGGTTGTGTGAAATCTGGTAATTTCAAACATGGTGCTTCTGAAACACGTTTCTTTAGTTCTATAAAGGCGTTGTCATGTTCCTTGGTCCACTTTAGAAGGCTGGTTTTCTTACCCTCTATCAGCTGGTACAGTGGTTTGGCCAGGTCTGCAAAACCAGGAATATACCGTTGTAGGTAGGAAAATACTCCTATAGCTTTGCGAAGCTCGGTTACCGTAGTGGGTCTTGCAATGTTCCGTAAGTCAGCAATGCGCCCTGCATCGATTTCCAAGCCCTGGGACGAGATGACGTGTCCAAGAAACTCAATCCTACGTTGGCCAAACCGACACTTCTCAGGGTTGAGCTTCATTCCTGTGTCACGACATTTCTTGAATACCTCAGTCAGCCTCTGGAGATGTTCCTCCCATGTCTTGCTCCAAACAATGACGTCATCCAAATAGGATAATGCGCTGATCCATGATAGTTCTCCCAGTATGACCGTCATTAGTCGTTGGAAACTACCTGGTGCTCCCGACAGTCCAAACGGTGTACCACGCCCTGTCCACTCATACTGACCATCCGGGGTAACGAAGGCAGTCTTGGCGGTATCTTCGGCTCGTAGAGGCATTTGCCAATATCCTGATTTGGCATCTAATGTTGAGAAAAACTTCGCATTGCTTAAACGATCCAAGAGGTCTTCGATGACTGGTAGCGGATAGTGGCTGTTGACTGTTAAACTATTTAGTCGGCGGTAGAGATGAGCCGATTAATCGGAAACTAATCGGCAAAGCCGATTAATCGGCCAATTTAAAATAATCGGTAATCGGCCGATTATTTTGAATAATCGGCAAAATAATCGGCATTTCAACTTCTTCACACATGGTGCAAATACATGCCGAGTGAGTCATAACGAACCGATGGCGAGAGCGTTAGAGATTGTTGATGATGCAAATACTTATACGCGGCCGCCTTACAAAATCTTCGCTTATTTTTGTTGGCTATAAAAAAAGAAGAACCTGAACAAACCGGCTTTTTATTTATATAAAAAAATGTTCGAAAATATAATTTTTTTTGTCACTATCAAAGTGAAAAGGTTGTGAACAGCCAAAATTTTGAAGAACAAATACTGACATTTCCAGCGGAGCCCTTCATCACTATCAGAGTAAAACGTTTTACTTTGATGAAGGGCTCCGCTCGAAACGTCAGTATTTCATTCCTCAAAATTTTGGCAGTTCACAACTTTTTCACTACACTGCCTATGCAGCACTCTACTTTTTGTCACTTGTCACATATCCGCAACAAGAGTTGCGGTGCCGCAGTATTAAAGGAGAAGGTGAGACATCTTAAAAGTTTAAAATCAAGACAAAAAAATCGTCAATAGCGTGAATGTTTTCCAAAATAAAGCGATCATCGTACAATGCGCGACGAGTTGAGTGTTGCCTTAGAGCAAAGATTTGAAACAATCTTTGAAGACAACAACTACATTTTGGCCACAACGGTGGATCCTAGGTTCAAGACGAAGTTTGGAAGAAGTGATGGTCGTACTGCGCTGGTAGATGAATTTGTCGTCTCACAGGATCTTCGATTGAGGAAGTAAGTCAAGTAACGAATGATAACATCTCCACCCAAAAAAAGAGTCGCAGCGCTGGACCTCATAAGGACCTATGGTCCTGCTTTGATGAGATTATTGGGTCGAACGACAGCACTTTGAATGGCAGTCGCGATGTGGAAGAAGAGATCAACGCTTTTCTCGCCCTTCCGCTACAGCCATTGCAAGCATGCCCTTATGCTTGGTGGCAGGCAAAGAAACTTGCTTACCCTAACGTGTTTAAAGTTGTGCTGAAGTACCTGAGCCCTCCCAGTTCAAGTGTCTATTCTGAACGTGTCTTCAGCGAGGCAGGGAACATTTCTACGGAGAAAAGAAGCAGGCTAGCACCGCATAAAGCTGATAACATTTTGTTTCTGCATCATAATTTGCCGAAGTTGAACTTTGAGTATTGATGAATAATTTTAATGATTTTGTATTGTGTGTGTGCAGAACTCAGAATTGTGTCAAACGTATTTACTATAATAAATTAATATTCCAACAAAACAAAACAAATTAACATTCACAATTCTCTTGTTTTTTCCTCGTAATTCTTCTGTGATAATTGCTTAGCATATACTGGGATTGCTATTTATATTTTATAAGCAAAAAGCGAAATTAATTCTCAAGGTATTTTCTGTGAAATTTGAAAACAAGAATTACAAAACGGACAGAGATGAATAGTGAATACTGCGCTATTGCTTAATTTGTAAACAAACAAAACGCGCAATAAATGTTTAGTATGCAACACGATCCATTTTCTTTTCACTCTTCTAGCAAAACCTTGATTTCTGTTATATTTCCAAAATATTGTTTTTCCCTGGCAAGCTCAATAAACATTGCGAAACTGCGCGGGGATTGGTAACCAACAACTTACCGATAATCGGTATATGCCGATTAATCGGCCGATTAGTTTAAATAATCGGCCACCGATTAATCGGCTTCAGTAATCGGCAATTTTCGTGATCGGCTCATCTCTAGTCGGCGGTAATCTATCGCCAGTCGTAACCGTCCATTCTTTCGCCTAGCGATTACAATCGGACTGGCCCATGGGCTAGTGGATGTTTCAATCAAGCCTTGGTCGAGTAAATAACATATTTCATCTCGTACTTCCTCTCGTTCTTGTGGAGTCAACCGTCTTGGTCGCTGTGCCACTGGCCTGGAACCCGGTTGTAGTGGTATCTCATGTTCCACCAAGCCAACTGAACCCAATCGGTCACCATCCAAATAAAATATATCATTATTTTGCTGAATAAGTTTATCTAGTGACTGTCGGTGAGTAGGGTCAAGATCTGGGTCAGTCTGATACTGTATTATTCTTGGATTGAGTTCTGACGTGGAGTCAGGCATGGATGAGTGATCTGGAAAGCCCACTTCGAAGTTAGGGTTAGCCCAAGCTAATTTCTGGCCTTTATAAAGTTTCTGATCTTGTGTATCTAAGTTGGCAACCCTTAACACCACTTGTCGTTGCATCTTTGGACGTATAATTGTTCTGCAAGCCCCCACAAAGTCAGTCTGTTGATTAATAGGTTCAATGAGTACTTCGTTGCATGACAATGGGGAGTCCAAGTCACATATAACTGCTGTCTCAGTTCCACCTGCTAAAATTACTGTTTCTGCAGGCCTGGCAATAACTGGGCGAAGCTCAGCAGCCGCTGAGCTTGATTGATATGTGTGTTGAAATGCACAACAACTGCCATCTTCTAGTCGTAGTTCACCCTTTCGCCACTCCATTATGCATTGTCCTAACCTGGCTTGAAAGTCAACACCTAACAAGTAAGGTACCACTAGTCCTGGTACCACGTAAAAGGTGTGTTGGTTAACCCAGGTGTTGCCGATACAAACATTCAGAGTCAGTTTCCCTTTGAATTCAATTTTTGACCCTTCCACAGCTTGAGGTGTTTCTCCTAACTCCACTGGTGTTAATTGTATATCCTCTTTTACCTTATCTGCTGCTATAAGGCTAAGATCACTACCACTGTCCCATAATGCACTCACAACATTTTGACCAAGTGTCACACGAACAAAAGGGGATTTGTCAAATGGTACACCACAACAGTTTGGATAACCTTGATCATATGCTGATAAATAGTGCCTGCTATCTTTATTTGACAATAGAAATTGATGATATCCCCGATCCCAATACTGGTCAGGCCCCACCCAGCCAGGCCTCTTTAGTTTAAATGGTCTGAATCGTCGTCAGTATTTTGACCCTGGGCTGCACGGGAACCCAAGGGGTGTCTGATGTTTGAAGCTGATGATGGCTTCCAATCGGGCTCTCTTCTTTTACGTAGGCGACATTCCATCCACCCCCCAGGGTGTAGTTTACCGCACGGAGGATACCAGCAGCGAACTGGCTTTGTTATCCGGGGTTGTTGTCCTCTGGGATTACGACCCGGGCGGGGTTTTACACTTACTTCTAGATCTTCGACTTTCTTTTCCAAATCTTTCAATTTCTGGCGTAGATGACTGTTCTCTTCTTGGATGGCACAAATACTAAGACCATCACCACTCGTCTGTAGAATGGACGTCAGTTCTTGCGCTGCAACAAGGACGTTCTCAGGTGATTCACACGGGCCATCTTGTTTATAAAAAACCTTTCTCGAGTAAGCGAAGGCGAACAGTGTCGTTGATCATCCCCGAAATGAATCGACGGGTCACTCTGGCATCGTTTTCGGTGCTCGAGGGAATCCTAGCCGAACCATGCGTTGGAGGCGTCGAATAAAGTCGTGCAGGTCTTCGCGGGGCTGTTGTGTCGCTTGATCGAATGCCAGAGCATAACTTTGAGTCGCTCGCGGGTTAACATATTTCTTTCTTAGTGCTTCGTATAGACCTGCGACTGTCGCTTTACTTGTTTCTGGTAGTCCGCGAACAAACAAGCTTGCTTTTCCACGTAATTGTTTCTCAATTGCCAGCAACTTCGGCGCATCGTCTTCGTCGGTCCATATTTTCACGACAGTGTTTTGGCGGGCGGTCAGTTCGTAATGATGCCAGAATTGCTCGAAATCCTCTGGGATCTCGCCGTCAAACGCAATATCCAGCCGATATTCTCGCTTATTAGCCATAGCTATTCACTTTGAATGCCTTTTTTTTTTTTTTTTTTTTTGCGCTGCCACCAGTTTCACAGTTTAGTGCTCTCTATTATAATATATTACACTGCAGTCAATCCCAGACAGTCAAGCCACGATAACACAATACCCTCTAGAAGGTCACGTGTTCGTCAATAATAATATAGTTAATATATCATATGAACTGTCACATGTCCAAAACTGTACAGTACTGTACCTTCATATTTCCAAATGATCTTTTTGGCTAAAGGATAAAATACAAAATAACAAATTATGTAATATTATGAAAATTTGCATCTTACAGTAATTAGTCATAATATTGTAATAATCATAGTAATTACGTTACTTTGACCCTTTGATCCTGTCGGATCCTGACAGGATCATGAAGTTCGCAGGATCCTAACCAGGATCCTGAGAACATCCTGAACTTTGCAGGATCCTAATCAAGATCCCAGCAGGCTCCTAAACTTAACAGGATCCTAAACTTAACAGGATCCTAAACTTAACACGATCCTAAACTTAACAGGATCCTAACCAGGATCCTGACAGCATCCTGAACTTTGCAGGATCCTAATCAAGATCCCAGCAGGCTCCTAAACTTAACGGATCCTAACCAGAATCCTGACATGATTCTAAACTTTACAGAAGCCCATAATCAGAATCTTCATTTGACTAAAGCCTAGTTTCGGTTCCACTCCGAAAAACGTTCCACAGGACTGGAACGGACAAGGACGTTTTCTTTGTCTTGTGAGCTCTTGATCGGAACTAACAACTTTAACACAAAGGAGCTTTCCTGTCCGTTCCTATCCTGCAGAAGATTTTCCTGAGTGGAAACTAGCCTATGTCTACTGTATTCTGAACATTACATAATTGAGTCATGCTCCATCCTGAAATCAATATGAAGTTCTATACCTTTTTGTAAAGAAAACCATTATTTAACACTAAACATTCTAGGATCCTGAGTAAGATCCTACAAGACAAATTTAGGATCCTGAGTAGGATCTTACCAACAAAATCTAGGATCCTGAGTATGATCCTACCAGGAAAATCTAGGATCCTGAGTAGGATCCTACCAGGAAAATCTAGGATCCTGAGTAGGATCCTACCAGGAATATCTAGGATCATGAGTAGGATCTTACCAAGGAGAATCTAGGATCCTGAGTAGGATCTTACCAGGAAAATCTAGGATCCTGACAATTAATAGCATGATCCTGAGTAGAATCTTACTGGGAAAATATACTGTGGGATCCTAACATAAATGACATTAATAACAAGGAAACTGATCAGGGTCATTCCCAGTTAAGCTCATTAATTTAATGCTGCATAGAATGACTGAGGGTTCTCTCTTTGAGTCTTTGACAAATAAAATCAGACAGTGTAATGAAAGGGCCGTTTTGGTCGGCGCAAGAAAGAACTGGTTGAAAATCTTACTAAGATCTTACAGAATCTTGTAAGATCTTTTAAAATCCAGCCAAACATTTTGTAGAATACAATATTAAATACATTATCTGACATACTATTGATCATGGTAATGAGTCACGTAATTGTCACATGACGCTAGCACACGAGCGCATAAAATTTCAAATTGTGAAGCAGTAAGAATGGTCGTTAGCGATGTTTAGATGCAGGAGAGATAAAGTTTCTTACAATTGGACCAGACTTTCACAGCGAATTAGCTTTCTCGACTTGGTTGATGAGATGACTAACAAATATCACGGCTTTTCAGTGTATATATACTCGAAATTTTGGCTGAGACATGCCACAATGAATATAATTCAGCGCAGTGTAATAAAAATAAACCGACGATTATACTCAGGTAAGGATAAGATTATTTTATTCCCGAGATTTAGTGTCACTTCTTTGACTGCATGTGCTAGATGCGGCTTATTTTTGGTGCTTGATAGCTTTATAGCCAATAGCTTCACGTAGACTTCAATTTCAAGATAAATTGTAACTAAAAATCTATATACAGCTTAAGAAAAAATTAATACAGTTGTAACGTTCTCAGGATGTCGCCGCTTGATAGCGACGTAGTGTACAATATAACCCAGTTTGTAACTGAGACAAATTAGCTTTGACTAGTCTTTTGTAGTTACAGGTAACCTAATTGGTGCTTAGGCTTGCTGAAGGTTTAATATCCATCTGATGAATGCGGTAATAGTGGGCTACAGTAGAAATGGGTTAATTTGTTGCTGTCTAGGTTTGCTGATGGAGCTTCCTTTGAAATGTACATGTACAATAGTGGTGTGCGTCGGATCGGATTGACACCTTGTAATCCGAGGGTTTGCCAAAACTGTCAATCCGAATCCGATCCGATCCGAAGCCAAAAAATCTTAGTCCGATCCGATCCGAAAACAGCTGCTCAAATCCGATCCGATCCGGTCCGAAAAAATTAAAACACCAGATATATGTTGCAATAGTTACGCAAACTTTCCGTAAAGAAAACCAACGAACAAATAAATTTAAGAAAACTACTATACAATAATAATTTTATGTAATAATAGCCTTCATATATTGTGCAACGTGCATACAACTAATGAATTTGTTAATTTTGTGACAAAAACAATGACAAAAGTGAACCTGATGCGGGTAAAAAAGTGCAAAATCCGATTCGATCCAATCTGGGGAAAAAAGAACAAAATCCGATCCGATCCCAATCGAGAAAAAAAGAACAAAATCCAATCCGATCCGATCCGAACGATAAACGTTTAGTCCGAATCCGATCGGATCGGATTCGCACACCTCTAATACAATTATCTGGAATTAGACAGAGAAAAATTACTATGAATACAGTATTTAATAAAATAAAGCAATTACAGTAAAATGTCCTATACAATGGCCACCTAACAAAGTTTTAAATAAAAGTTATTTTAAAGCCAATCAACAAATCTGTACTTCACTACACAGCCAGAAATCTCACAGACTTGTTACAACCTGCAGGATTTTCAGGCTTGTTACAAGCTGTTGACAAGTTGTAACAAGCCTGTTGATTTCATCATGCTCTAACAGACTTGTTACAACAGATCTGTTACAATATGTTGGCCGCAGAGCCGTAACAAGTTTTTAGGACAAGTTGTAACAGACCTGTTGAGAACATGGAATATCAGATCTGATAGAACAACTTGTAGCAAGTCTGATGAAGCCAACAAGGTTGTTCCGACTTGTTCCAACAGGCTTGTCGCAAGATGTTATTGCCAAGCTTGCACCAAGTTGACAACAACTTGCGACGGACTTGTTCATTAACAACCCGTGTTTCGTTTGTCACAACAAATTGGAACAAGTCTGCAGAGAATCTCAAATAAAATTCGTACAATTTATGGCCGTTTTGCTCCGTGCTTTTTAGCTTTTCTGGCGCCGACAAATTAATTTATGGTTGCTTTATCACGTTTGGTCGAACACAAATTCGTTGGGGTATTATTTTATTACATGCAAATCGCAATTTATTACAGGCTAAAGCCGCTATAAACAGCTATATAATTTGATTGCTCAGTTCCCCGAAGCTGCTATAAATATAACACGCCAGTTTTCCTAATAAATCAATACTGCATGGGACTACCGTTACAGAAATGAACAACATATTAAATAGCGGTTCACTTGAAGCAGAGAGAGAGAGAATGTTTATTTAGTATTTTATAATTTACGTCTTTGTGTGTGTAAAACTTCAAAACGTTTTTTGTGAACGGAAAAGTTTTCGAAAAAAATTTTAAAAATAAACAATAATGAAGAACACTTGCAGCTAAGCTAGTTTTTGCTATTTATTCAAACTATTGGTGGCTTACACGTGACGTCACGGCGGCCATATTTGTGCCCCAAAACAATAAAACGGCGGCCATATTTGTGCCCTAAATGAATCCCATTGGGATTTAGCTCTATTCTTATTCACAAATTTCCTATTGTTTTAGCAATCCAAGCGGCTCGGTGAATATCCAGCACTATTCACCTCCACTTCGGTGAATAATTGTTAACTATCGCGAAAAAAGGTCGACCCTTCACCGACTACATATGGAGCGTCGATCTTCACGAAGCAACACATGGCATATCACTCGGCGAAACCTATCGCAATGATAGCGCGTGTAGAATTTTTGTCGGGTACATCGCCGAAACAGAACGCTTAGCTTTGGCTGAAGCCATTAAGAAAGCCCCATTCTACAGCGTACTGACCGACGGCAGTACGGATTCATCAGTACGCGAAGCTGAGGCCATGTATGTCAGGTACAGTGATCAGGGCAAGATATCGAACAAGTTTCTAGCTCTAAAGAACATAGCTCGTGCTAACGCTGAGAATGTTACCAACTTGATCGAAACAACGCTCAAGCAGTATGGAGGGCTCACTGATGAAAACCTGTATCAGAAATTGGTTGGATTTGGAGCAGACGTGGCTAGTGTGAACATGGGCTGCCATAGTGGCATTGGTGCCAGACTACAAAGGAAACAACCTTTACTGACGTCAGTCCATTGTATGGCACATCGGCTGGAACTTGCATTCAAGCAAGTAATCCAAGAAAATGAAGCTAAACTGAAAGTGCTTGCTTTTCTTGACAACCTATACAAGTTTTACCACAACAGTTCGTTGAACCGGAGCATGTTGAGAGAGTGTGCTGCAGCATTTCGCACTTCAGGGATCCCTACAAGATTGGGCGGTACCAGATGGATACCTCATACCTACACTGCCCTCATCAATTTCTGGAAGATGTTTCCAGCACTACAGCAGCATCTTGGAGAGGTATGTAAAATATATTAATGGTACTTTTATATTTAACTTTATTTGTATTTATTTTTTTATTTATTCTTTATGTTTTTATATAGCTGCAGATCAACACTCACTCGCCTGATGCATAATTTATATATGTAATGTGTTTAATCTGCTCATAAAGCTTGCAAATAGAAACGATTAATTCTAATATTAACACTTTCAGACCCGGTCCTAAATTAGCTGAATTGCTGCAAGCGGAAGTTTTCCATGGTGTGCAGGTTGCAAATCAGCTGCATGAAGATACAACATTGGCCCAATTCAATGATATCATAACTGCGCTCCAAACTGCAATGAAGTCCAGATTCAGTGATAGTGGAAAATCAGACCATCTGAACTGGATTGGTTTCCTGAATCTGCACAATTGGCCAGTCAAAGGATGGAGAGGCAAGCAATTGAATTTCACTAGTCTAGTTAGTAGCATCTATATACATATTATTAATTTTAATTAATAAATTATTCAATCCTAACTCCTGTCACTCCCAAGCAGCATTATTGTTACCCATTACAAAACAATGACCTCGTTTCATTTTTTTGTAGATTATGGTGATGCAGAAGTGACCAAGCTTCTCAACCACTTCCATCTATATTTATCTGCTGTTTGCGAAGATGTGGAAGACTTTGCTGGCGAAGCTTTGATGGAGTGGGATGATCTTAAGTCGCAAATCTATGCACAGTGGGTCTTTCCTTGAGCAGAAAACATCCTTTTTAGGCTTTCATACCTTTAAATTTAATTTGTCTATATTTAATTATTTTACTTTTTAATTTTTAGGTTTGGTGGTAACAAAATAAGCAAAGAATTAGACTGGGAGCAGATCAACATCCAATTCAGGGATACTGCCCCACACTTCCTGTTACTTGTTGACCTGCTCCTCACCATTCCTGCACACTCATCAGAGTGTGAAAGAGGGTTTTCACTTATGAAATTAGTGAAAACCGACTGGAGAAATTCTCGAACAGATGAAGCTGTTACCGACCTAATCAGAATTGCTCTACACTCTGCTGATATCAAAGAGTTCAATCCAGACCGGGCTGTTCGTCAGTGGAAAAAGGCATCCATAAGAGGTCGGCGACCAAATCAAAAGGTTTGGAAGAAGAAGAAAGAAAGCGAGGGGAGCCAGCAGATCCAGGATTCTAACTCTGTCTCATATGATTCAGATGTTGATGATGTTTTTAATAGTGATACAGATAGTGAACAACCGGATGAGGAACTAGGGCATGCTGTAGCAGCTTCACCAGTACCAGATGACTTCGGAGCAATGTTTGATTCTGGTACTGTAGTATGTGCACTATGAAATTACACTAATTTTAAATATACTTATTACAGTTGTAAATATATGAATAGTCTTCATTTTGTTTCTTGTTGAACAATCAATCATTATTTATTTTCAGTGTACAGTGTACTTCATTTACACACCTGTCCGGCAGTTATTTACCTTGTTTGGATACTGCTTATTGAAATACCTACTATCCAAATCTGGGATACTAAATTTGAAATAGGGATACTAGATTTTAAGACCCTAGTATCCACTTGGATACTGGTAAAAAATTCAAATCTTGAGCCCTGCTTTACATGGGCAGGGGGGGGGCAGCCCGGGTAACCAAGATCTCAATCTCACAAAGCGAGATCTTGGCTAGGCAGGCTGGCTTGGCTCTCATATAAACACAACATGAAAATTAACAAGAAATAATAGCATAAGTGAGATCTTGGCAAAGCAGGCTAGCCCGGGTATCTGGGCTGGCTCACCTCCATATAAACACCCCTTTAATAATAACTAGAAATACATAAACGCAACAACCCCTCGCTTGCTTTATATACATTTTTAACACAACAACCCCCCCCCCCCCCCCCCCCCGAAAAAACATCCCAGAAAATTAATTAGCAAAGTTCATCTGTTGTCATGTATAGTCAATATTAAAAAAAACCCGAGATGAACTAAATGACAAATTCTCATTCAAAAACAGATACTGTATAAATAGTGGCCAAGAAAAGATACAATGCCAATGACCTAGCGTCCAAAGACAATGCTAGACAAGATATTATTTAAATTGATTTTCATTTTCAAGATTTCTTTCATTTTAACTCAGCTAAACTGGTAAATACGAATCTCCTACCATTATTAAACTTTCTTCTCTTCATATCACCACAAACACTGCCAATTCAGTCTACTCTTTTCAGATTGTTTTTCTCATTCGCGGTTTCTTACTTTTTTCGTTGTTGACAAATAAATATAACAAGGCATCATTCAGTTCTCCTCATCATCTAAAAAGATGTTTGTTTCAAAATTTCTTCATTGTTGTCTCTCGAGTTAAGTAGAATGCACCAGAGCAGAATTCTTTACCAGCTTTGAACAGTTTCAGGACACATCCTTGTTCTTTCAGATACATTTCGGTCGGCATCATTTTCGGTCTTTATTGCATAAATTTTTAGGCTTTTTTCATTTAGGCTTAAGTCATGTTTATTGTTGCCTCTTCTCTGCTGTCTCTATTAATTGCTGTCACATCTCTTCTTAGCCTTCTTTCTTTGGTCTTTTTCCATAGTAATGTTAATGTACATTTTAGCTGAAACCATTTTTTCTGCCAAAGATTTCTTTCGTCATGATCGTGATTGCTGAAAAACTGTATTTTGCAATCCAACTGAACTTATAATGATTATAATTTGCTGACATAAATTTAAATAATTTGAATAATTTAACAGGTTAGTTACCAGTACCCCACTATCCGAACTGCACAAGTTGTGGATTTGATAACATATATATATATATATATATATATATATATATATATATATATATAGCACTCTGTGAAGTTGCCGTGGGTACCTATTAGCGATAATGCAATGCTCACTACCCTTGTGGAAGTTTGAGCACTGTGGGCCCATGCGCACTTCACGCTATCTGAATGTACTTCACCGATACTGTCCCACATGCAGTTGTCACCGACAATCGCATGTGTATAAGTAATTGATGAAATTCATTCAGATTGTTCCAAGCTACACTGATGAGCTGATTATATAGATTGAACTATATATATATTTATAAAATAGGTTGCGTCTTACGCACGGTGTGATTGGTCAATTACCGTGTTTATATCAGGCTATGTAAACATGGTTGTGATGTCACGGCACATTTTTTAGCCTTATTTCATAAAAGAAATAGAAAATGGATGCCCTGTCAGGATAGCCTGTCAGGCTATATAAACACGGGCGGCCATTTTCTATTTCTTAAATATATATATATATATATATATATATATAGTTCAATCTACAGACACGGTGTTTCGCTGTACAACAGCTCATCAGTGTAGCTTGGAACAATCTGAATGAATTTCATCAATTACTTAATATACACATGCGATCATCAGTGACAACCGCATGTGGGACAGCATCGGTGAAATACATTCAGATAGCGTGAAGTGCACATGGGCCCAGAGTGCTCAAACTTCCACAAGGGTAGTGAGCGTTGCATATATATATATATATATATATATATATATAAACATGTTTCAGAATTACTTTCAGGTTTTCATCTCGCGTGTAATTTTGCATGTAAGTGGACTCCACACATGTCGAGATTAGCATCCTCACCCAGGCTCCGGGCTTTCGGCCCTCCACCCGGGCTCGGGGATAATGCTCCAATGGTCAAAATTTATGCCAGCTAGTTCACAAATGACCTTAGATTTAAACCTTTGCTTACTGCAATTGCAACTGTGCCACATATATTCTTATTGTGTACAAGTAAAGTGTATCTAACTTGACTGTGACTCACTTTAATAGTGTTAAAGTTGATACTTGTATATTTATATGTACACTGTACCTCAGATTGTCCTGTCGACAAGAACCTTACTCCAAGCTGACATGGTCTAGCTGCAAATATGAGAAAAACTGTTTGAACAACAGAAAAATATTTTAACAAAGAACGGTTAAAGTTTAAACGTGTGGATTTATAAAAGAAGCACAGGACAGCAAGTTCAATGAGCAAGTAATGAAGTCAACAACTCGGCAAAGGCACAGACAAACTGAACTACATTTGAAGAGAAAACTAAAATATAAAACAAAAAAATATATATTACCGGCAATATACAATGCTCTTGTCTTCACCAAACTGCTCGTCATAATGGAATAATTGTTGTGGTGTAAATGGTATTGGTGTTAAAAGTAGCAACCTTTTTGCAGATCCAAGATGGCGGACACGAAGTAGTTTCCAGACCTCCTTTCGGCTGCACGTCCGCGCGGGCCGACGCCACTGATCTCAAATAAATACTCATTATACGAGCTATCATTTCCTTCAAATTATGAAGCTTAACCACTATTAAAACCACCATATGATTGGACAACCTTTTAAAACGAAACCTCACCCCCATACCACCCCCCGGTAATCACGCCCCCCGGAAATTTACCTTTATGTGTTCAAGTTTAACATCAACCTCGTACCCAGACCCTGGGTACGAGGTTGGTTTAACATCCCGCTTGTGGGATGGTTTTATTAGATGGTTAAGCTTCATAATTTGAAACCGATGATACCTCTTATACTGGATAGAGCATCCGGTGTTCGCAGAGCCCTCCATACGAAAGAGTTGGGACACCGGAAGTGTGGGCGTGAGTGATCCGCCATTTTGGATCCTAAACTAACAAGGCAGAAATAGCGTGAAAGCCGTCAAATGACACAAAAACGAATATTACTCCGCTTTTCAGAAGACTTGATGGGTTTGTTTTTTTGGCTAGCTGGTGTATTAGTTGATCTGAGTCATGTTTAAAGAGTTTAGGTGAATATTGATGAAAATTCCGTCGAAATGAAAGCCTGAAAGAAAAGTCGCTGGTGCCTTCCCTGCAGCTAAACAAGTAAGATGATCATGTATAGATTTTGTCTTTATTTTTTTTGTACGATAAGATCTAAAAGCTTCAAACTTAATTTGAATCAGTTTAAAGAGATTATAAACTTCTGTGTGTAGTATTTACTAAAACTTAGATCATGTTAAGTAGAGTAACCCCCATTTATTTTTAATAGCAGTACTATTACATGTAAACATATATATTCACAACCTATATATGTATAATTACAGTAAGTTATGTTTCGAGAGTTTCGTTTGCTATTAGCTTTTTAAATTTTTGGTGGTTGTTTATGTAAAGAACCGATTTGGTTCTTAAAAGAACCGTTTAAGATTTGGTTCAAATTTGGTGTTCCATCCACTTCATGTACAGTATGATGTATCTACTTGTCCACCAACTCTCTCATTGCAACTGACCGGGATCCTTTGCCACTTGAACTCTTTTGATTTTGTTTTTTCTTCTCCTCTAGTAAGATTGTTATCCCTGAAGAATGTTTTTAATATTCTGGATACAGCCTGATGGCAGTCAGGAATGTTGTGGTGATCAGAACTCGAACAAGCATCAACAAGTGTCATCAGGACATTCTGTGTAGTCATAATACCTTTCTCATTTTTTTGTGAAGACTTTCTCAGCTGCTTCTAACAAGTGCTTTACTGCAGGAGAAATATAAACTAATGCTTGCTTCGTGTAATCACACAACTGAACAAGACTCTGGCTCTGCATGGGCATAGTCATGTTGTGGTGGGACAGGAGGAGAGGAGGAGGGATTGTTAAAGCTTTAACACAAGTGTCACAGTGATGATTGAACTTGATAAACTGATGATTTTACATGCAAAATGAAAATAATTTATTAATAAAAACTTGCTTTATGTGACAATGGTATCTACTATTTGGTGTAGTTGCATTCTTGCTATTTGCATAAAATTGTTACATTGCATACTGTAAGTACAGTATTAATGGTGGGTGAATTGTGACTGTACTTTGTTTCAACTCTGTGACAATTTACCTTTTGAGATAATGCAAGAAAAACTTCAACAATAAGGACACATGAAAATTCAATATACTGATTATTACAAATTGATGGCAATGGGCACTTCATGTTTAATAGCATTGTATAGCCAGTAGCCCTACAGGAATATCGCAGTTTCATTGCATTTTCAACAGTCAAATGACCGATTATATTGACCTAGGCTGCTATACATTAAAATTACAGTGCAAGTGATGAAAAGGATAATACTGTAAATTTCCAGTGATAAGCCACTTACAGCATATGCAGTTCTACATTAAGGGGGTTTCAGTTGGCTTATGTATTCTAAAGAATTCTATTACCTAGCATACATAACGAACAAGGTAGCTTGTTACCTTTTACATATTTGAAGCCTATATCAAGAAGACTGATGGGCATGAAACAAAGGTCCAAGAGGGCATATAACTGGGAATTTGCAGTATTTTGCAAGAAATTGATCATACCCCTTCCAGAGCCTGTTTTTTTTAGTCACACAAAATTCCAGAAAGATTTGCTTTGAGGTAAGTGTTAGTTTCTTTTGCCTTTTTTAATTCTCGTTTGACACTGCAGTTCAAACTCAATTGCTGAAAGATTTGGTATTTCTATATTAGTAGAATTATTATCTTCACTTATATGTTGCCCTCATTAACTGGAATTGAGTCATGCAGTTGAGAATCGACACTGTCACCCCCATCCTTATTCTGACTACACATAGTTTGAAGATTGTCTGAAAAAAGTGAACTAGGTTTAGGTTAGGAGATAAAATATAAAATGATTTAGATTCGAGGTTCATATGAATGAATTTTTGGAACAGCAATGTTTACTTGCCAGCTGTTTCGCGATTGGCGCTGTTCTCTTAGCTGGATTCTTTCTTCGAACAACTGGCTTCCAATGAGAAAAGAGAGTAGGGATAGCATTGGGTTTTAATTTACTGGCCACTTTTGGTTCAAATTGACTCGTTTCGAAGTGAACCCTTTATATTAGAGTTTAGAGAATACAAAGTCACAAATTAACAAGGGAACAATGCGTTTATAAATTGATAGGATAAAATCAAATATATATTTTAATACTCATCTATTTTATAAAATCTATACTAACACTGGTTTTTATACTCGTTAATAAATAGATTATGTGCACAAATCTATATATGAATATTTAATATTGTGCTAATGAACAAAATCAAAACAAAGAAATGTTTGTTGCCTCGCAAAGTCGAGAAGCCTTTGTTTGGGTCAAAATTTTCCCTCTTGATTGCGCACGGCCATTTCTTCCTTCTTTCGACGTCCCTGTTTACCAGAAGGTATTCTGTACATCCTGTACCCATCTTCACTTCGACTACTACAACCAAATTAACGCACTGCAAAACACCATCTCAAATCCTAATATATATCCAGTGTTTTCTAGGATCCATAATGGTGGAAATCGCCCATGTGACCGGAATTGCCCAATCAGCTTTTAGAAATCCGTAAACAATAGATGTCCCATCGGCGTAAATAGGAGTGGAAGCAGTTGAACGGCGTTTTTCGCCAAATTCTGGGATGTTACGAAGAGTTACCACCGAATTGAGGTTTGTAATCTTATTTTAAGTAATAGTTTAGTGTTTTGAACTATTTTTTTGTTTAGAAAGTGGTTTTCTTTACAAAATACGCTTGCCTGTTTATTTGCTTCAGAGCTAGCAAGTAGCAAAGTCGGTAAACAAATGTCTGGAAGTGACTGCCTGTGTATTTGTTTCTTTCTAGTAACGCGTATTATTTGATGATTTACGATGTGTTTGTTTAACTTTTGATTTATTTCATGCCGATTAAACCCCAAGAAGTCATAACTGTGTCTGTTTAAACTAATAAACTTACCCGCTGTTGATACTGTTCACATGAAATATTCGAACTTTATAGTTTTGTCGAATTTGGGCTAATGTTCAACCAGTTCAGATGGTTTTGTTATGTTACACTACAGTATGTATTTTGCCCAAGCCCTTGTCCCTTGATAGTATTTCATTTTGTCTACAGTATATCTCAAACAAAATATGTACATACTGTATAACATTTTGAGTTAGTGGTAGTTTATTATGGTTAGAGAGCATCTTACTGGCCATTAAGAAGTTACACCCAAGTTTGATTCCTACTCGATCAATGCAGTTTTACTGTGCATTTAGCAGATTAAAATTTTATCTAGTTTGCTGAAAGCAAGAAGAGTCTTTCCAGTTACTGTACATGCATCCAGGATTACTGTAGATCTAAGGATGTTACTCTCTGCAATCTGGGTTTACGGTAACTCCTACGTGATGCACTTATTAGATTAAAATTTCACCTTGGATGTACATTAGAGGAGTGCTCCTAGTTTGACTCTACCAAACACCAGAGATTTCTTCTGGGTACTCCGGTTTCCTCCTGTAGTAACACTGACCAATGAGGGATGACTCTTGCTGGACCTCTAGGAAGAACAGTTTAGATATGACTGATAGAGTTATCAGTATCCAGTATAAATAAAGTTAGTTTACTTCAGTTTTCTTTTGTAGTAACATTGACCAATGAGGGGTGACCCTTACTAGATCTCTAGGAAGGACAGTTTAGATATGACTGATAAGGTTATCCAGTGTAAAGACCGTTTAACTGTTACAGTAGTTTAGTTCAGTTTCCTTTGGATGCATGTGACTTGAGTGCTTCCAGTTTGACTCTACCAAACAGCACAGGTTCCCTCCGGTTTCCTCCTGTAGTAACATTGATCCTTAGATAAAGTTATGGTATATCCAGTGTAAATAAAGTTACCTGTAGTTTACTTTCCTTTTTTGTTTAGATTAGTTTTGTTTTGATTCTTACTGATGCTGGAAGAGGACAAGCTTGTTCAATTTTTTTCTTATTTATGTACCAGAAAGGTTAGCTGTGGTTTCCTTTCCAAGATGGTAAAAACGAATTTTGCTGTAGCTTTTTGCAATGGACTTGATAAGAGCAAAAACATGATTTTCATCAACAAGAGAATCTACCATATGGTTGTCAAGCTCTGTGAAGATTGTGCCAGTGCTCCAGCCACCACTAGTGCTAGATAGTATTTTAAAATGTTTTGACATTTTAGTCCTTTGCGGCTTTGCCTTTGTACTGCATTAGAGAAAACTTAAATTAATTTCAATAAAATTGTTTGTACTATCCAGAGCAGCTTACACTAGCTTCAATTAAACTAAAATCTTATAAACATCTATATGCATTGTTATGATCACTCATCTCAAAAAAAATAATTAATGACTGATCTTGTCTTCTGCGAAGATCAGCTAGTGATAATTTCTGCATAAAAAAGTTGTGTGGATCTAATAAGGAAAAGACATATAGATGGGTATGAAACCTAAAAAGTTGTATGATGCAAGATATTGAGGTATGATAAATGTAGTAAAGATTGAAACTTTTTCAAAAATAGCTTGAAATGAAAACACTTCTGTAGTAAATAATAGTTTGGAATCATCCTTCTCTTTGTTTATTTTAGGAAAAAGCTCATGACTTATTATCTGTTTCAAATATAAGTCTACACAAAGTACAGTAGTGTCAGTACACTGAAGTATATAAAATATAAAATAATATAGTAGATTATAACCAATAAATAATTATTTCTGTGTGTAAATCAGAGCTGGCCAAACCATGCCCCTTTATTATAATTTTACTTCAATCTCAGATGATTCTACTCTTTCAAATACCAGACAATTTGACTTTGTCAAATAGAAAACCCTTGGCAAGTCTCTCCAGCAAGCCTAGGCAGCCATGAGTTCATCACAGATATAATATATATATATATAGACAGGGTAAAATAAAGCAAGAACACACAGGTAACATGTAAAAAATTACCCAATAGGCAAAAATATATTTTTTTATACAAGAGGACAAATGGACAATTAATGTATTACAAATATTGAAAATGCACACCATAAATGCTAGGTGAACAGGAATTATCTTCGTCAATATTATAGTAACAGGACTTCATCCGACTTCATCAATAATAGTAAAACAGTGAGTTAAATGCTTTAAATTTGCCTGTTTAATAAATAAAGTATAACTACAAACTTCCAATAAACATCTTCAGTTGTATAAAACCCTCAGATCGTCTGATCCAATATACGTTGAAAAAGACGGATATAGAAACGGTAATATTGTTACTTTGTCATAAAGTCACTGTCAAACTGCTAAAGTGAATACAAGATGTTATTTGTTCCTTACTTTAGTCGTTTAATAATTCCTCAAACTGTAGCCTGGTGGCCGGTGCTGATTTTCGTTCAGTAAAATCGTGAAATTTCGGCTGATTTTCCATGATCCCAGCCACTTTTAAGTTGTCCCATAGCGACAGGTACATTTTCTTGTTAAGGATGTAAAATTTAGCTGGTTTTCGTTAAAAATCCGATCATTTAAAGCGAAAACTATGATTCAACAATAGTGATATAACTACGAAGTGGGTCCCACCGGATATGGCTGCCACGAGATTTTTAGTCTCGCTTCCGACTTCAATTTTTGCAAGGCGCGAACCAATAGATGCTTTTAGATGCTCTATCCAGTATAATGAGTATATTATTTGAGATCAGTGGCCGACGCGCGTATAGCTGGCCACGTGATTGCAAAATCCAAGATTCTTGGAAAATTATAATATAGTATGGTCTGGAAACTTAGCCAAAGTGTTTGGTTTATCTTTTTGTTCGCCTTTATGCATTTTTGTGCACGGTGCACGGTCACTGAACATTGTATTTTAGTATAATGAACGAATTGTCCAATAGCAACGTTTCAGCTCAATAAAATCACAGCTCATTATAGGCGCTTTGAAGTTTGCCGAGTTTCCAGACCATATATCGATTGACTATGATTATAAATGACGTGACCCTTCGTCAACAGGCCGAAAGCTTAGCAAATAAAAATTATACGTGGTGTTTCCACAAAACTTATCTATATTCTTGGAGTATTTGGTCACGTGGATAATTTTAACCCTAAATATTACCCTCTTAACCCAAACCTTAATCCCTACCTGACCCCAACATTAAACCTAATGTAACAGACGTTCGGTGGACATTCATCAAGCTCAATTACTCAGAAAAGATTTCTGAGACCCCAGACAGGGTTCGAACCTAGCTCGCAAACGTATCACATTACACCAAGCTCACAAACGTATCATGTCACAATTAAACCTAGTATCACCTTAACCTTATCCTTATTACTCTAACTAGAAATACATAAATGCAATAATCCTTCACCCGCTTCTACATGAATTTTTGTAAATACCCCGTTATTAGAAAAAATTAATGCAACCCCCTTACCCTCTTTTTAATTGGGGCCTGGAAATAGGCTACTGAGGCAGGCGTAAAAATTTTTGTCAAAATATTAAGTTTATATTTTACAGTTCTTTCATTCTACGTTTACAAAAAACATCGCTACAGCATCTCAAAACATTTTTCAAAAACATTGAATTGATTGAAAACTACTCAAACAACTACCTGGATGGCTGCTACGGCTATATTCATTTATGGCATTTCAAATTCCTTTAAGCTGTTAACAAAAGCAATTTTTCATTTCGAAATCCGAAGTGCTGAATCTGTTTTCACTTTTCACCTACATGTTAATAAATATTTCAACAGCATTTGTACGTACGTTTTACAGAAGAAAAATTGCTCTTTTTCCGTGTTGTATGCCAAATTATGGACAAGCTACGTCACAAGTGGTTTTACAATAAGAAAACTATTTAAGGTGGCTCCATACAGTTTCTAGAAAAATGGAAAATACAAGTTTGAGAGTCCAAAACACGTGCATAAACAATTCGGAAAAAGAATAAAACTAAATGTTATGCATAGTTAAACATTCTGACAATCAAAAACTGTTACCAAATAAATAGCAACAGTTATTGCTATGGCAACAATGACGTTTCAAAATGGCTGCCAATTACCTTTCAAACTAATTACCTTTCAAACTAATTACCATAGAGATCATATAAATATTATGTTTATAGGGGGCATTCGCGGGGAAATTTGGTAACCACATGGCAGCCGCCATTACCTATGATATTTCAGTCAATTGGTTGGCAAATGTACTAGACCCAGTTCTTTGCCAACCAACGCGCCTAATGTTTGCCTCCAAAAAATCCAAGATGGCGGCGTTCAATTGGTTACCCGCGGTTGACTAAAATTAATATATTAAGATAGGATGCCTCCTCTAGTATTTATATGATCTCTATGCTAATTACTCGGGCTACTGTGGTGGCCAAGTCTGCACACAACATTGCAAAATTGCGCAATACCTCATATATATGGAACCTACACACGTAAAACGCACAAGCTGTTACATACCTGCAAGCAAGTTGTTACAAGGCTGTTCAACAGCTGGCTGTCACCGTCATGTGTTCTCCTTCGTACCTTCTCCGACTGATACTCACAATACTGGTGCAGATCCGCGGCCAGCAGCGGACTGGTAGCCACATTAAGTTTTTAGCGCATGCGCGCCTTCATCCTCTTCTTTCGTGGACAAGCTTCGTTCTGGTCTCACAAAAATATTCAGTGAATATCCTTAATTTACATAAATATCCTCGATTAAAACAATTAAAATGGCAAGTGAAAATGTGAGTAATTATACTATATATTGTTGTGTCTGTGGCAATATTTCCCAATGTCGTGTGACTTTTTAGCAAAAATTCTCTGTACCGAACAAGACAAGTTGTGACGTAGAAAAATACGTTGCTCATTTCTTCGTGTAATGTCTCTGCAGGTGCCCGCCTTGCAAGAGAACGACAATATTGTCCAGAGTGCCCGCTCGGACAATAGCTCTCTTACTCCGAACGCCGAGTCGATTCAAAAGTTTCTTCCTCAATTGCTCAACGAGTCCTTGCAAAGATCAGGACTTACAAAGGGTATGGTCGTGTCCTCGAAGGACGACCAAGACGATGGAGTCTCTGCGGAGACACCAGCAAAGAGGCCAAAGAGTAATGAGAGCTCCAACGAGGCCACAAGTGGTCGAAGTAGTCGGTTTTACAATGAACCAAACGAGACTACTGTATCAGGTGAATTGTTAGCGTTTCTAACATCGACCTTTACAAAACCCTTGTCCAAGGAAGTATTATTGGATAAATATCCATCAATAAAAGGAACTGAAAACGTGCTGGTGTCACCTACCATGGAAACTGGTATGAAAGATGACATAAAAAAGAAGCATGGTTATTTAAAAACCAAAGGATTATTTGCTTTCGATGAAGGCTTGGCTGAAAAGCAAGCTCCCCTACTCACAGCAGTCCGACCTATTGTGGCGGCTCTGGAAGCACTCGAAATGCCCATAGAAGCTAGGGGATGAAAATGTTGCTGGACCTGAACCAGACGACATAAAGATAATGTTGGAAGATGCCCTAGCTCTTTTGGGCAATGCAGTATTTCGCTTAAATTCGTGGCGCCAACGTCGCTTTTCAGAGTATTTAACAGATCTGGGTAAACGTACCCTGAAATCTGACCTCCCAGCTGACAAGCACTTGTTCCATGATAGCTTCCACAAAACTGTTCAAAGTGAGCATGACCATTTGCAGACGAATGGCAAGCTTGTTGCTGCCCCTTGTTGCTGCCAAAGCACAATTCAAGAATATAATTAAGCCCTTCACAAGTAAGCAGCCCTTTCGTGGACAGCTCTCCCATAGTGCCTCCAATGTACGTAAGCGAACTTGGGGAAACAAGTGGAACCAAAAAGATTCCTCAAAACAAAAAAAAACAATCGCATCAGCAACCGAGGCTTCATTGAGGGTGGTGGGAGCTGACTATGTCCTTCCACATCTAACTCAACAAACCCAACAGACACCAATGACAGCAGGACGATTAGTACATTTTCAAAAAAACTGAAAAACAATTACGAACGACCCATTTATCAAGCGCCCTTTTGAAGTATGACCACGAATAACCAAAGCGAGAACCAAAAAGCAACACAGTCTCATTCAGACTGCCATCGACGAACTTATTGCCAAACAGGCAATACAGAAAGTTTCAGACAATCTGAAAGATCAGTTTATCTCAACCGTATTTGTTGTTCAACAAAATAACAAAACACGTCCGATCTTCAACTTGAAGCCACTGAATGCCTTTGTGGAGTCAACCAAATTCAAAATGGAGGGCCTAACGTTACTACGGTCTACTCTACGGGAGAACGATTACGTGATGAAATTGGACCTCAAGGACGCTTATTATTCAATTCCAGTCACGAAAGAGCACAGGAAGTATCTGCACTTCATATTCGACAATGTAACATACGAATTCCAATGCCTACCGTTCGGCCTCTCTTCAGCTCCACAAACTTTCACCAAAGTCTTGAAACCAGTAATTGCATTGCTGAGGAAACGAGGACTGCGTGTGATCATTTACCTCGACAACTTATTTTTGGTGCATCAGGACCCAGAGGAGCTAATGCGATTGTTCAAGGAAGTATGTCAACTGCTCAGCGACCTGGGTTTCCTCATCAAGAAGGAGAAATGCTCAACGATTCCACTCCAATTTCTTGTCTTTCTTGGTGCACTTCTGAATTCGGTGAATATGACAATGGTAGTACCACTAACAACATTGCAGGACCTGCAATGCGAAGCCCAGTCAATGAAGAAGAAAACAGTGTGCACTCTCCAGGACCTGTTCTCTCTGTTAGGTCGAATGACCCAAGTGTCCAAGATAGGAGTGGAAACTGCACCGTTACACTACAGGGCATTGCAACAACTACATATCAAATTCCTCCACAAGTATGGAATCCTGGCCCGGAAAAAGCAGGTCACCCTGTCCTTGGAAGCCCTAGCCGATCTAGAGTGGTGGACATCTCCAAAGCTGATGCAAGAGAACAGCACTCCAATAGGCGAACCCATGTACAACATCACAATTCAGACAGATGCATCCTGTCTCGGTTGGGGAGCAGTATGTCAAGGCACCAGGACTGGGGGACATTGGAGCAAAGACGAACAACAGGCTCATATCAACTTCTTGGAGCTGAAAGCGGCTCACCTAACCATTCAATCATACCTGACCTCTTGTCAACTGACAGGGAGTCGTATTCTACTACAAATAGACAATTCGACGGCTGTAGCTTAGATCAACAAACGACGGGGGACCAAGTCAAACAAGCTTACTCAACAAGCCCTGAACATATGGAAGTTATGTCGGTCCAAAAAGATGACCCTGTTGGCACAACACCTGCCAGGAATCCAGTACAGAAGCGGACGCCGAATCACGCCATATGAACGACAGGATAGAATGGACATTGGACGGACAGCTGTATATGAATATCCAGAAACGCTATTACACGCCGAAAGTAGATCTCTTTGCATCCAGACTGAACCACAAACTACCGTTATTTGTAGCACGTCGCCCGGATCCCGGAGCAATGGCAATAGATGCGTTCACACTGAAGTGGAGTCAGTGGACATCATTCATACATCCTCCAATTATACTACTGAACAGAGTGCTACTCAAACTTCGTCTGGACAAGGCAACAGCCTTGGTGATAGCACCAGCATGGATAGCACAGCCATAGTATCCCATGCTCCTGGAAATGTTAGTCGACTTTCCTACTCTGCTCCCAACATCGAAGAAAACAATTTTTCTTCCATTCAACCAAGCAGCTGCGCACCCATTATGGAAGACTCTATCTCTGGGCAACAACAGGCATTTCATAAACAGTGTGTGAAGTCCTCTTGGCATCGTGGAGAAACAGTACCAAAAAACGGTACGAAAGCCCTTGGAAGATCTGGGCTGGCTGGTGTATTGAAAGGAACAAATGTCCTTTTTCAGCGCCTGTGAGGGATATTCTAGATTTTCTCACTTTCCAGTTCCAAGAAAGAGATCTAGCATACCGAACAATCGGAGTTTACAAATCATGCATATCCCAGTTTCATGACCAAATTGATGCTCACAAAGCAATTGGCACTAAGACACTGTCAAGATGGTTGCGTACAGTTTTTACTCTCAGGGGTTTCCGAGGGATACACAGGACACTCGACAAGATCAGCATCGACATCTGAAGCGGTAAACTCTGGTCTACCAATGGAATTAATACCCAAGGCAGCTAATTGGTCATCAGCATCAGTTTTCAAGAAACATTATTATAAACAAACCGAACAAACATTTGCGCATAATGTGTTACATTTTGCTATATTATACATAGTCAATATTATTGTTAATAAAGTTGAAATTTCTGTTTATGCCAACTACTGTGTTGTATGTAGTAAGGCTTCGTAATATGCACCAGTATTGCTCCTATCAGTCTTCGAAGGTCCTCGGAGAACTACATCTCCCCGTCAGGTGAGTCCCTCCGGGGAAATTTAATTTCGCACTGGCTGTCCCAGTCTGTTAACATGTCTGTAACAAGTTGTTGACAACTTGTAACAAGGCTGATGACTCCAACAGACTGACGACAAGTTGTTCCAACAACCTGTTACCGTTCTGCACTATGTTGTAGCAGCTTCTTGAATGAACAGCTTTGTTACAACCTGTTAATAGCGTTGCTACAAGCCTGTTGCGAACACATCCTGTTGACAAGCTGTGAGATTTTTACGTGTGTACACTTCGAGTGTTCGGTCACTTCGAAAATTCATCGACAGTCATGTTCCTTAGTTCCTATTCTGTGGAACTTTGTATCAAGCACATCACTGATCAACCATATAAGCAATTTACTTAGAAAACCTACCAACAATTTCGTCAAAGGCAAAGCTAGCCGAAGCTGTTGCATTCAAGTGGCAACCGAACCACTGACAAAGATATACAGTATATTTTTCTCATATGCTAAAACAGGTCTCTACATTTTATAAATATTTAATACCGCCGGTACAGAGATGAGGATCAAAACGCTAACATTCTGGATCTTTATATTGGCACTGTATACACTTTCTCGTGCTTTTGGTCGAGCAATTGCGGTGTTAATAGGTTTTCCACATGGCTTCAGCGATACTTCAACTCAGGACCTGTATAAAACCTCATGAAAACTATTGCAAACAAAATCCAAGATGTGAGAACACAAGGAACATTCATGAAGATGACAGACTTTAAGGAAACAGTTTGTTGACAGTAACAGTATCTTTATACTTTTGCATTATTATTTATAGACAGTAGTCTTATTGATCCATTAGGATTTATATTAAAAGTGCTTTGAACCTTTGAGTATGTAATTTTGTGACAAGTATGTTATCCATATCTTGATGTTCATTTTGGTACTGTATAAATTTTGATGCATAGATTGAGTAAAAAGATATTCATCATAGAAACAACTTTGAACCAGTCATGTTCGTCATATATATACAGTAATACTTAAATGACATATTGGCCATTATAACATCAGCAGCCAAGTGTGTGTTATGTGCAGATGGTACCAAAATGTATAGAGAAATTAGAGTGTCTGACACTCAACTACATTACTAGCACTGCAGAGTTCAAGAGCCTTCCCAACATGCTCTAAAGTAAAAACATGGAATCAGGATTCATGTTGTATGAAGATATTGCATAGATGTAGGGTGTGGGTATATTTTACTAGTCACCTATTGCATATTTGCTAGTGCATCTGTACCTGGCCCACATATGTGAAGTTTGGGCACCTCAGACAATAACTAAAATCAGTAAGGTTGAAAGACTACAATGCAGGGCAACTAAATATGTTTGAAGTTTTTGAACTGGCAGGATGATTTATCATACAATCTGAATGATCATCTGAAAACAGTTAATCTACTACTATACCATTATCATACTGGCATGACTTGAAAGATCCTATCTATTTTAAACGTTATACAGGTCACTATAATATTCCTATTAATAGTTTTGTGCAACTCAATAATTCAGTCAGAAATTCAGATTTGGAAATCAATGTTTAAAATGTTCTTCATCCCGACCTGTAACATACTCTCTTCTAAACCTTACTGCTACTGACCTTAATCACTTATATCTATTGTATTTGTTTACATGATTATCCTGAATTGTGAAATGGTCTAGAATTCCAGATAATCCTGAATATTAAAGAAAATGAAACCCAACCCTGACCCCCACCTCTAAACCTGACCCTAATTCTAACGACAACCCCCGGTAACCCTAAATCTAACCACAACCCCCTACTCTTTTTTTGTTATATGCTTTTTAGTTTAACATCCCGCATGTGGGACAGAGAAGTCCCCTAGGCATCAGGATCATCCTGAATTCTAGACACTTTAAATTGACAATTCAGGATAGCCCTGCACCACATTCAGCCTTCGATCTGATCTTCCTTGGCCCACTCCCACCTCTTTGCTCGCTCGTTATAGAGACTTCTCACCTCTGCAGTTTCCAGTAGCCCGAGTGAACACCTGACCTAGGTGTCTTGTTTAATTCTAAAAAAACTTTCGTGACCCCCAATTTTTTTTTCATTAAAACTTTTCTTGAAATATGAGTAATCAATAGGCCAATTTAAAAAAAATTCTGTAGTCCAAATTTTATAAAAATTAACAAACATGATTTTTTTGAGGGGGAAATATTCCTTCTACAGAATTTTTTTTAAATCGGCCTATTGATTACTCATACTTCAAGAAAAGTTTTAATGAAAAAAAAATTTGGGGTCACCGACGTTTTTGTAGAATTAAATTAGAATTTTTAGAATTAAATAAGGTAATTGGCAGCCATTTTGAAACGTCATTGTTGCCATTATAACAACTGTTGCTATTTATTTGATAACAGTTTTTGATTGTCAGAATGTTTAACTATGCATAACATTTAGTTTTATTGTTTTTCCGAATTGTTTATGCACGTGTTTTGGACTCTCAAACTTGTATTTTCCATTTTTCTAGAAACTGTATGGAGCCGCCTTAAAAGAAGACGGCAGCCACAGATAAAAAATACAACAGGCGAGCAAACTGACATGCAATGGATACGTTTAAAATACTTTAAGGACACACAAAAAAGAAAACAAAATTAACAGTCATAGGATGTAAACAGGGAAACTCGAACAGTTTTGCTACAAAAGGTTCGTGATTACTGAGAGCGGTTGCTCTATATTCTTACCGGCCTTTATTTCTTCGTCAGTTTTCAAGTTTTACTATTGCTTTTTGCTCCTTTCGAGTTTCGGTTTGACGGGTTTCCTCTACTCAAGAAATTATGTTGTTAGGCCAATAACTATATTGTCCCCAGTGCCCCACAATCTTAACCGCGCATGGTCCGTCCACACCAGTGGTCCACACATACAAATAAATATTCGCAGATCACAGAAATTCGTTCGCATATCACGTTTGTCCACGCGTGTAAAATGACTCCACGTGTGTCGAGATTAGCACGCCCGGGCTCGGGGACAAAATTAACCATTTAATTTTCCACCACTATTCACCTACATAATACACCAAGGATGGTAAGTCACTCCCAGGATCTAAATACCTGCAGAGCCTTATGGTTTACTTTTACTTTTATTTTTTATTTCACAATACATTGTAACTGTCGAATGTCGATTTATATTCAAACAGCATGCGCATGTTCGAATATGCTGTCCTCGTAACCTCGTTAAGGTTGTACTTTAATGACAAGTATTCAAACACGATCGACGAACATTATAGATCAGCACTGAAGACTTTGACTTTGTATATATTCAGAAACGTTCAGAAAGTGTCCAAACAAGATCTTGCTTCCTTTTCAGTATAAAGCAGGTAATTATGTTGTAGTATAGACGCTACTCACTAAATTAAAGATGGTCATCAACTGATTTGATAAATTTCAGTGTTGTCATTTGTACGGTTTGGGTTATTCTTGGTTGCCTAAATCGTTCGCTGAACTAGTCTGTTTATCAGTGACTGTACCGAGCTCCTCCCCCCCCCCCCTCCCCCCCAGTACAGTGTGAATCACTCCTCAAAATATTCCAAAATTCTTGGGGTGACGTGACCAGCCTTTTCCACCCTGCCATTTTGAGAAGGCCCTGGGTACGAGGATGTATCAGTGAGCTCTATAAACACTGGAGTGGTATCTGTAATGAATACTACTCAATTTCGTTTGGGAAATATACATTTAATAATAATAATAATAATAATAATAATAATAATGGAAACTTTATTAATGATTTTTTTCTAAACAAACAATTGTAAATCTCACTCATCGAGGTAATTTACAATCGACTATACTTGAATCACAACTAAGCTACTTAAAAACTTAAAAGTTCAGTAAGTCAGGATTCGTCCATTCCTTATTTCTGCAGCAAAAAATATAATAGGTTGTTCTGATGGCAATAGATATCATTTTTCTGACACAATAATTTTGATGCTGCACATCAACTCCTACATCGTTTAACATTGCTATAAAGGAGGTACATTCTTTTGCGAAAACACCGAGTGAACTAATCGAGAGATTGACAAATTTAACAGTGCTAAAGTGTTCACTTTGTTGTCTAACTATTTCTTCATATTTGGCTTTTTTGCGCTCTACGTTGTTTTGAAGGTTGGATTCAAATCCCACGGTAAGTTCGACTATATATAGACATCCCTTTGAAGTAGATAGGAGTAAATCTGGACGATATTTGTCACCAGTTATTATTGAGGGGCTTTTGAATTCAGGAAGATCAACAAAAAGGTTGGAGCAATTGGCAGTTTGTAGGGTCTTGGCAAGAAAGTTGAGAATAGAGTCGTGTCTCCACGTAAAACGTTCAAGGTATGATTGACATCCGGCAACCACGTGTAGGAGAGTTTCTGGGCGTAAGCAAAAGGAACAGTCAGAACTTGATGATATACCCCATCTGGAAAGGTTTTTGCGGGTAGGAAGAGAGTTATTGATATAACGCATAGTAAAATTATAGATGTTTTTTGGTAGTTTAGATTGAGAAGCAGACCAGAATTTGTTTAGCTTTGGTAAGGAGAATTTCGTAACATTCGAGAAAAATGAGCCTTGACAGGTCAAATGGTTTTGAAGTTTATCCTCTTGTCCAGAACGGAAATCTTTGATAACTTCCTTGGTAGAGTTGTAAATATCATACTGAATGTTAGTGCTGTTATTAGTTGATTTCCAAAGCTCTTTTATTGATTCATTGGGAGATGTTTTTAAGGCATTTCGAAGAACTGTTTGACACTGAGTGAATTTGATAGATGGTGGGAAAATACTTAGACCAAATTTGTTACGGGTTAGAAAGATGTTACTCAATGTTCCAGATACTGGTATTTCCAGCCATTTACGGATGTATTTGTTTACAACGGAATCAATATTTTCAGAGACCCAAGTTTTGGACAAGGTAGCAACAGTAAAATGCCAGGATATTTTAGATAAGACGTAGCGACTGTAAAGAAGAAGTTTATTTTTTGGATGTAGTGGTTTAAGGTCAATATCAGACATCAGTTCTGTGATGAGGGAGGTCAGCTCAGACTTGTGTTCTTGGTTGGACATATCAAAATCAAAGTATCTTCCTAAATATCGGAAAGATTCTCCAATTTTAGTAGTTGGGATTAGGTCACTGTTAATTAAGAGTTTAGGTAAATATTGGACTGATTTTGTTAAAGCTTTCTTGATACCAAATGTGCTACATTTGTCAACCCGGATAATCATACTGGACCATTGGCACCAGATACAGAAACGATTTAGAAGATGCTGGTTTTCTGATTCTTGGCCACTAATGACCGCGGCATCATCAGCAAACTGAAACCAGTGGATCGGGTTTAGAAATTGGAAGGAGAAACCAAATTGACGGTACTTATCGGCCTTTATGTGTTGAATGAAAGTGTTGAAGCACATATTAAATAGTAGAGGACTAAGACAATCACCTTGCAGTACACCACGGCCAACAGATATAAAAGGAGTACGAAATTCAGATGTTATTATTGAAGTCTTAAAATCCGTGTATAAACTTTTTATAACAGTTTTGATGTGATTAGGAATGTGATGGTAATCAAGGATGGACTGAATTAAATTATGATGAACTTCACCAAAGGCATTCTTGAGGTCAAGTAGAGTGATGACAAGAGAACGTTGTTTTATCCTAGCTTTGTTGATAATATTGGTCATCTGAGCTGTGTGTTCTAAAGTGCCAGACAGATTAGGTGTGAAGCCTTTCTGTAATAATAATAATAATAATAATAATAATAATAATAATAATAATAATAATAATAATAATAATAATAATAAAATAAAGAAAAATATATCAAAACATAATGGTCGACGTTCTCGTGCACTCCGACAGCGCTCCTCGTGTTCCTAGTATTGCGCATCCCTTTTTCCTGGTTCTAAGTAAATATGCATTACGTCATAAAACCGTCATCTTTCTTACTGTCCAGGAGTTGTTCATCCTCGGTGAACAAAAACAACCAACTAAATAACAAATTTAAACAAAGTAACGTATATCATCTAACGACAGTTAGAATTATATAACGACAGTTAGTTAAGTTCTCCGATCACCGCTGCTTTGCGTCTCGCTCTTCTTTCTTCACTCGGGTTATTAACCATAGCAGGTTCATCGGGCAGTTTATTGTCATCTTGCTTCGCTAGTTCGTTGCGTATTTCTAACGGCACCAATGTTGAATTGGCCTGCGCAGGTAGATTATCTTCTTGCAGTCCTTATTCAAAACTCTTATCTTCGCTGATCTAACAATACCGTCATCGCTTGGGGGAAGTTCCTCTACCATAGCTAGTTTCCAAAATATACGTGGCGTAGTTTCGTTTTTTAGGACAACGACATCTCCAACAGATATCGTTTCAGTACCAAGCAATTTTGCCCTTGATGATTCGCGTAAGCTTAACAGATACTCTCTCCGCCACTGCGTTGTGAAGTTTCGTAAGATCCGATTTAGATGCTTGGCTCGTCGCGTTAACGATTTGTTTGTGCTGGCAATCCCGAACTGACAGTCATTCGGTGTTGTTGCTATTCTTCGTCCATATATGAGACAGGATGGGGTTAGAGGATACGAAACACCTTCTTCGTCATCGTAGATGTACGTTAGTGGTCGGTTGTTCAAGGTTGCTTCAATTTCTACCAACATTGTTCGCAGCTCTTCGAATGACAGGGAGGCCTTCCCTAAAGATTTCTTTAAACAACGTTTCGTACTTTTAATGAGGCGTTCCCAAAAAAAACATGCCACGGTGCTGTTTCTGTGATGAAGTCCCAAAGAATACCTTTGTTCGTAAGGTAGCGTTGAACTTCATCTGCGCGAGAGATAGTAACCATTTCCTTGGCAGCAGCCTTGAAGGTTTTTGCGTTGTCTGAAATTAGCTTCTTTGGGATTCCTCGGCGGCCAGAAAAACGTCGAAAGGATTAATTGTAAAAACGTGTCAGTTGATAAGTTCCTTAACAACTCTAAGCCTGAACGGCTCTTGTAGATGCACACGTGTAATGGCAAACGTAGGATTTTTCGTTTTTTTCACCCACTCGTACCAGCAGGGGACCAGCGAAATCGAGCCCCGTGTGTGTGTGTGTGTGTGAGGGGCGGTTCGTCACTTACTCGATAGGAAACGATTCCCCTTCATGTTTCTTGCAGTTGGGGCACTTCTTCAGCAAACGCTTTACGGTTTCCCGTCCTCGCAAAACCCAATAGGTATCTCGAACACAGTTCAGCGTGTTTTTAATTCGTCCATGATGAACGATTTCGTGGCGATTTCGAAGTAAATCACTGTAAGATGGTGTCTGGAGGGCAGAAAGACCGGTGTCTTTGCATCAGTTGGCAAGGCAGAATGTTCCAGACGTCCCTCGCAACGGATGAGATTGTTCTTGTCAAGAAACAAGTTCAGCTGACTGATTAGTTGGTTTGGTACACATTGTTTCGCACCTAAACGACGAATTTCTTCGGGAAATGTCGCTTGAATGTGTCTGATCCAAAGCATTTCGGCTTCCTTCAGGTCATCGGCAGTTAACTACTGCGTCGTTTCGTTACCAGTTTTTTTGTTGTTTCAACTTCCGGATAAATCGTAGAACAAGTGCTGTAACTCGTAGTACCTTCGTCAGGAAGCTGTGTTTGCTGCAGTCCATTACCATTCCGATTCTGGCGTTTGAAAATTTAAGGTTAAAAGGTTGTGCGTAACAGCAGGAGGAACTTTGACAGCTTCCGCCAATGCAATTTCATTAACCAAACTCGTTTTATGAGGTGATTTTGGCCATTGATTTTGGGCATTGAGCTAGCGCAGATCCAGAACAACCTCTCGAAGGTAAGTCAGCAGCGTTGAGCTCACCAGGGCAAAAGTTCCATTGATCTTCACTCGTTAGTTGTCTGATTTCCTTAACGGCGTTGAATGTATTGTGTCGATATCTTATTGTTCTTTATCCAACACAGCGTCGTGTACGAATCCGTCCATAGAAATGCTTTAGGTTTGTTGACGATTGACGAAATGGATTTTAATACAGAATTCACCAGTCGGGCTAATAAAACGTTCGCTCCAAGTAACTCTAGCCTGCCGTTTTAGAGGCGCTACTCTTGTCTTCGATGAAACTAAATTCACTTCAATAGTTCCATCTTCGTATTCTGTGCGTTGATAAACGACAGCAGCAAACGCTCTCTCTGAAGCATCACAGAATCCATGGATCTCTTGGTTTGTAATCGTATCTGAGCGAGTGAAGTAACACCGGGGCACGTTGATAGGCCTGATGGCTTGTAGATCTTTTAACAGCGACTTCCAAACGGTTAACGATTTACCATCCAACTCTGTATCCCAATCGACTTGATCAATGCACAAAGTTTGGAATAGACACTTCATGTTGATGGTCATGTCAATGGGATCAAAGATCTTCGCCGAAAGCTTCAATACAGATCTCTTGGTAGGCGGTAGAGATGCAGCATATGCATGTTCCAATTTAGACCAAGGATCTTGACAGACTTATCACCAGTGGTTGTTGTGGTAAAGTTCCCTTCAACTTTATTCTGTAACTGGTCGTCCTTTGATATGGAATTTATGCTTTGATCATCTTTGTGGTTGGTCATGTCACCAATCTTCTTTAGGGATTGGAGGTCTTCCTCTTGCTCACTGCTCGCAACCCTTTCTCGAAATGCCTTCGAATTGGAGGTCCATTTTCTCAATGTGAAGCCTCCATCTTTCATGAGTGCTTGGGCCTTTTCATAGACATTCAACGATCATCATCATTCTGTGCTCCCCCAGCAAAGTCATCGACATAAAATGAATCATTGAGCAAGGATACCATTTCAGGCTCTCTTTCTTGGTGCAAATATAAATGACGTTGAATTATTGTTGCCAAAATTGCTGGACTGGGAGTAAGACCAAATACGAGTCGACAAAACTGGAATTTTCTAATCTTGGGCTCTCCTTTCTTTGGATCATCAAACCAAAGAAACCTGAGCATACATCTGTCAGCAGGCATTATCTGGATTTGGTGAAATGCCTTCTCTATGTCAGCGACAATTCCTATTGGATGTCCTCGGAACTTGATAATTGTATCGAATAAATTAGGCACCAGGTTAGGTCCCTTTTGAAGACATTCGTTGATAGAAGGACTGTTCGCACCAGGCTTGGCGGAGCCATCGAAGACAACACGCAATTTTGTTGTCTGCTTATCGTCTCTAACTACTCCATGATGGGGTAACAAGTATGCTACTTCTTCATCATCATCATCTTCGTCAGGAACGTCTTCGATTATCATTATACCACGTTTTAGTTGTCGCTTAATGATATCATCATAGTCGTTCAGGATGGTTTCATTTTTCTTCAAGCGTGCATGGAGTTGTCTAAGTCTGCGGACACAGGTCGGGTATCCTGTTGACTGTGGCAAAGAATCAGGCTTCCACGGCAACCCAACTTCGTAACGTCCTTCGTGTTTGTCAAATCGCACTTCACGTAGAGGAATTCATCGTCACTCTCCTCTTGTTGATTAACGATTCCCATTGATTCAGTATCCCAAAATCTTCTTAGGGTTTGAATTAGCTCATCATCCTTGCTTCCAGAATAAGGTGACTGAACTGTCTGAGTTGAATTCCCTTCAGTAATAAGGTGGGCCATTGAGAATTGATCGTCCATACAGTATCTGTGTTGTTTGTGGGACCGGACAGTACCCACCCAAGCTTGCTACCAACTGCGACTGGACCCTTCTCACCTCGAACAATTTCACCATCCATAATGTCAAAATAATGATCTGAACCAATTAGAATATCAATGGTGTCATCAGTTTCGGTTAAACTTGTATCAGCCAGCTTTAATTCTTTCAGCTCTGGATAATTATCAGGGCAAATCTTCGCAGATATAGACCGAACAAATCTTAGGAAAGCACACTGCAGAAAAAAGTGTGGAGGCACCAGTTATCTCCAGCGCCTCATTGTAATTGAGGCCTGGCGAGATTATGTTCATGGCTCGTTTCTGTTTTCGTTCAATGTCATCAGATAGATATTTAATAGGGAGGCTGCTAGGAAAGAGTTGACATGCGTATTCTAAAACAGATCTAATTACACTACTATAAAAGCATACTAAATCCTCTGTACTAACATCCGCTCGCTTCAACTGTCTAAGAAGGTACAGGCGTTTGGCAGCCTTATTGGTGATGGCATCTACATGATCGTTCCACTTCAAGTCGTTTCTGATTGTGACCCCCAAGACTTTGGCAGAGGATACCCTCTCAAACGGTAGGCCATCTAAACCAACCAAGTCGTAAGATGGTGGAGTTCTCCTAAAGCTGGTAACTAGCTCCTTGCACTTTATCGGATTGAGTTGGAAGTGGTTTTCTCGGGACCAGTTGGAAATATGGTTAACAGCATCTTGTAAACGGCTTTCCGCCGAGGTCAGGACCGTTTCAGAGATGGAAGTATCGACAGCAAATTTCCACATGGAAAATGACTCTTCTGGCGCTTGAGGTCATTTATCATTATACTAGGAACAGCCACGGGCCTAGCCGAGTCCCTTGAGGTACCCCAGAGGGAACGTTTAACCAACTGGAAAAACAATTACTGTTTAATTCAACCCTCTGCTGCCTGTCTCTCAGAAAGTCGGTGATCCAGTTGACAATGGTTGTTTTAACCCCAAGGCTAAATAGCTTAGCAATCAATAAGTGGTGATCCACCAAACCGAAAGCTTTCCTATAATCAAGGAGGGCAGTTCGTACCGTCGAGCCAGTGGCATCGGTAGCGCGTAGCCAGTGGTGAAACATTGATATCAGGGCAAATGTAGTTGACTTCCAAATAATGACTTCCAAATGCCCCAGTATTGCTCAAATGATTGTAGTGTCCGTATTGAAGTCAATAGAGAGCTTAAGCATATTAGGCGTTTTTGAGACACGGACGGTGACCGGAAGAACAGGAATACAATACAGAACTACTGAACCGCGTATTCTTTGAAAAGACTTTTTTACCCAAAATAAAGGCTATGAATAATCACATATCTAAACTGTTAGCTTATAAGCTTAAATTACATCTTTATATAAAAATACAGATCTTGTATATATTTATATTGTAATGTAATGAAATTATCCCCCTTAAAATACAAGTTTTCTACTTTAAAAGCATGTCTATTGTAGTAAAACAACGATGACAGGCCTCAACGTTCTAGATGTTCCCGTCGTCTCAAGAACGTGAAAATGCTCTCAATGACGTCTTGTGTAGAACGACGACGGCGTTCTCTTTGCTCTTGGAATTTTAAATTGCTCATTATCATTGTTTTGAATGAAAAATGCTATTGAATTCAATCGCCGTCCGTGGCTCTAAAACGCCTGTATGCTTAAGCTCTCTAATATCAAGCAACAGTTCTCATCTTTTGGCCGTGTATACGTCGTCCTGAAGACGTGAAAATGCTCTGAGTGGCGTTGTATAAAGAACGAGGACGGTGTTGAGATTGCCTCTAGGGACTGAAAATTATTCTCTTTGTTTTGAAAAAATAATTATTTTGTTTAGAGGACGTCGTCGTTGAGGTTGACGTCGTAGATCTTAAAGTCCCTCTTGCACGCTGATGACGTCACTACCTGCACCCTTATATTTTGGTTATAGATGTTGCACCCTTTGGTTATAGTGGGTATACTGTTGACGAAGACAACTCTTTTAACTGCCAGACGTTGTTGCTTGCATGTTAGTTCAACTGTTTTGAACGTATAATAAAACAATTATTGGATTCGGCTTAAGCATTATATCAAGAATTATTCATTCTTCCCGGAGGGTTGTGGTTAGATTTAGGGTTGCCGGGGGGGGGTTAAAGGTTTGGGTCAGTTTGGGGGTGTGGGTCAGGCCGGGTTGGGGGTTGGTTTTTCATTTCTTTAATATTCAGGATTATCCTGAATTCTAGACCATTTCACAATTCAGGATAATCCTGAATTCTAGATGAGAGGATATGCTGAGTATTTCTGGGTGCTGCGACCAGCCGATGCCAGGGCCTTTTCCCGCCCAGCCAATTTCAAAAAGGCCCTGGGAACGAGGTTGAACCCAGTGAGCTCTATATAACTGGAGTGATATCTTTGTGGCGAACAACGTGCCGGGCATGTAGGCCTGAAGTACGTATAGTTCTTCTACGCGGTCTGGCAAGTCTGATTTGGTTAAAAGACCGTGACAAGATTTCAACTTAAAAATTAAAAATTAAAACATCAATATCTTCAAAACTTAAAACTTAATCCAAAACCAAAGACTAATTTTCTTAAAGTGCACATGAAACGAAAATTGATTCTGTCGTATTTTTAAGGTTTGCAGGGTCATTTCAGTAAAGCGCTCAGAATTTATGCCACAAAAATAAAATTGTAGAATACAATGTTGTAAGTTTTGAGGGTTTTTTTAAAGTAAAATTAGAGGGCTTCACTCGGGGAGACTCAAGTACAAAGCGTCTTATTTTGTTCAAAATAATTTTTCGCAGTTCGATTCCGAGAAAAATTTCCAGCAAAACGGTGTCAGCACTTTCTTATTGATTGCCTGGATTCGATTTTATGACGTATTTACTTTGAATGTTGGTCGAAAAACAGCTTTTTCACCTTTGGTCGTCAATAAAATCAGCAAAACTCGACATTATCAAAAAGCGCTGACATCATTTTACTGGAAATATACCTCGGAAACGAATTGGTATAAAAAAATATAATTGAAAAAAATAAAACATTTTGTAGTTGAATCGCCCGAGTGAAGCGCTCTGGTTGTCCTTAAAAAATTCACAACTATTATTGGTTTGTGTTTATCGCAAAATCAAATACCACATTGTATATTCTACAATAGCTTTTTAGCGATATCTATTTTATTTTTGTGGCATTTAAATTCTGACGAACTGAGAGCACTTTACCGAAATGACCCTACAAACCTTAACGCGAAGACCTTAAAATGGCAAAAATTCATCTCTTCAAAATTAAAAATTACCTACTTTAACGTTTTGGTGGTATGCTTGTAATTTTCAGTTTTGTGTGGGGACTCTCGGACCCGTCTAAATATTTCAGTGATTTCTCGCCCTTTTTTGAGGTACGAGCTCGGACGTTGCGCAGGTGCAAAACGTTTGGCAGCGGCGTTCTTCCCACCTGCATCCATGCATAGTCGATGGCGCACTCCAAACCATAAACCATTTATTTTATAACATAGAACATAGAATAATCTTGACTAAAAATAATGAGAAACACGGCTTGAAATCAATGTATGGCACAGGAGAAATCAATGTATGGCACAGGAAGTGTTTCGGTTGTGTTTTCTGTTTACTGTTTGTTTCTTGAACAGCTTTGCATTTATTTTAAATATTCCAAGATCTCCATGGACCTAATCTTCAAATGTCGACACATAGACCAGTTTTATTCGCTTTGTTTTGGGTAAATGTTTTTATCTTCTTTCTTTCAAAAAATGTATTACAGGAACATTCATTGAAAATTTCAAGTGAATCTGCAGCATAGTCTTTGAGCTATAAACTATCAAAGTTTGCCATAGCTTATTCATTTTTGAAGAAATTAATCGCTCGGTTAGAGTGCTTGATAATGTATGCAGTTGCATAACAACAATTTATTATATGGCAGCAGCGCTGAGAGGTCCGAATACGGAAATCCTGTAATTTGATTGGTTCATAAGCGGTCGGATATTTCCCGTATCCGCCCGCTCAGAGCGGAATCTGCCGTTCGGGACCGTAATTTTATAAACAAAATGGCAGTCATGTATCGGCAACAAGATGGATTATATAATTTCAGAACTAACTCATTGTTGAAATATATCGTGCAGGTATGTTGTTAGAAATTTTATAAGCTTTCATTTGATGTATAGTTCGAGTTTCCACGTTTTGTGAAAGTTTTTAAAATGTCCAAAACGTTCGTGACATTGTTCGTAAATTAACATTTACTTCTCACAAGTATTAGAATTCCAGATGATTTTTTATTCAAACTACTTAACGTACGGTCTTGAGCAATATGTCAAACAAAAGCCATTGAAAATTACTATTTGGGGTAGAAAGTTCAGGATTCTACGTCAACGGAAAGTACTTTAAAAATGGGAAAATGTCTGCCATTTTCTTAGTTCGCAAGAAAGATGGATCGAGTTTTCACAGAACGTTCACAACAGTTATGGCCATATAATAAACTACTTATTCACCTCGCTTGTTCGGTCTGTACTGGTGAAATATCGGACCTCTGTTTTTTGCACAGACCTCAACTCGCTGCGCTCGTCTCGGTCCGTACTAAAAAAACATCGGTCCGATATTTCACTAGTACAGACCTCACGCTCGGTCAATAAGTAGTTAGTATTTCAATATATTCAACCCCAGTCTTTCCTTATTTTGTAACATCAGAAAGGCAACTTTGGCACTTAATATCTCGAAAAGTACATGCCAGATCTATTAGTGTATGAGCCAGACGATTTGTTGGTACCACTCTAGAGGAGAAAAGGTGACATACATTTTTGAAAAGGTCTTTAAGCGTAGTAAATGTATATGTGTGATAGCATTTGCGAATTTGCCAAAGTGTCATCTTCTATCATATATCAGAAAAGTCGTTTTAGCGCATTATTTTGCCTTATGCCGCCATGTTAGACAGATCTAAACTTCTATTTTGCGATTTGTAAGGGTCTTGCGAGTCCAAAACACGTGCATAAACAATTCGGAAAAAGAATAAAACTAAATGTTATACATAGTTAAACATTCTGACAATCAAAAACTGTTACCAAATAAATAGCAACAGTTGTTGCTATGGCAACAATGACATTTCAAAATGGCTGCCAATTACCCATTGACCTATATATAATGGACCGCGCACGTCACTGGGAGAATTGAAGCCAGCGGCCGCCATCTTAACGGTGCTAAAATATTCGAATTCCTTAATTTTACCGTGCCATGTTCGACGTCGCACGGAAAAAAACGCCGTTATTATCCGTAAACGTGCTGTTTTTGACATAAACAGAAACAACAGAATTTTTTGAAAATCGGCCTATTGATTACTCTAATGAAAAAAAAATTGGACGTCACCAAAGTTTTTTTCGAATTAAATTAGTTTGAAGGGTAATTGCACTGACCTATATAATTATAATGGACCGCGCACGTCACTGGGAGAATTGAAGCCAGCGGCCGCCATCTTACGGTGCTAAAATATTCGAATTCCTTAATTTTACCGTGCCATGTTCGACGTCAAAAAAGACGCCGTTATTATCCGTAAACGTGCTGTTTTTGGTATCAATAGAAACAACACGTATTCAAGACATTATAAATAGACAATAATTTGTCATCACTTACAAGACATCCAAAGGATCTCAAAACAAAGCTGAAAATTCGAAGGATTTCTGCATTCGGTTTTTTAAATTAACATGGTGTGATTTCCCAAGATCACTGGTCCAGCCGTATTCACTCCCAGATTGGAAAAGTATACAGTTGATGTAAAATATTTAAGCCGAAATTGACCATGGTCTGCATGTCCATGAGCAGAAATTGTGAAGGTAAGTCTCATTTTTTTCTATCAGAAAAATAGCGTATGTTCTTTGGTAAATATTTGGATTTCCAAGCACACCACATGGACAAAAGTGAATATTCAGAACATTTTAGGCAATCTTTCTCTCGATTTTATTTCTCGTAGCAAAAGAAAGACACTATAAACTCGTGTTTAAAAACAAATAAAATTTGGCAATTGAACGATGGCCATGATGTGTACACTTGGACGTCTTCGCGCCGTTTATTTTGTAATATTGCTATGTTGAATAAATGCAACAAAAGGATTAAAAGTACTTTTAAAACTACCTGTAAGTCAATATTTAATAAAATTGGCATCCAAATATCCTGTTATTTTTTATAAACGGATTGTTAATGAATTATCATTATAATATGTTCTAGAATGACCCGAGCCTGACGACAGAGAAAGACAGTACAGAACATGGAGACCAGCTTCGCCAAAAATTATTAGGACACGCAGATACAGTAATTCTAGCTTTTATCATAGTTTTATATAAAAGTTGGAAAACGAATTACTTGCAGTGACAAAATTTTTGGTATTTCTTGTAAGCTTAAAAATATTTTTGACAATATAATATCGTTACGTTAGGAAAAAAATCTAGTTTTTTGTTTAGAAAATGTTAGCCTATTGACAAGTAGCGTGATTGACAACATTGGCCTTTGATGCTTAATATAACTGTATCTTTAATAAATCAAGTACGATCTCTAACTTTGAGTCAATTAAATACGATATAAAAACTACCCAAATATAAAGTGTTGTGTCATTCTTGGGGAAGACAAACCCTCGCATCAAACGCTGCAATCAGATTGATTTGCAGTAGCTTCTTTCCAGACACCTTTCTTCCTATTGTCACAAAAATTACCAAGTACAGACATGGAGTCTCCTTATAGCCAAATACAGTACTTTGTGGCTCGTTGACGAGAGGGGAAATGTATAAATAGATAAAACACAACCTTGGACAGTCTTACCGCCATCTTGTCGAAGTCGAACTGTCAGGTGATATAAAAATAGATGTAAGGTGTGGTCAGTGCAATATGCCAAGGTGTGTTGGGTATGGGTGTAAAAATTCAGAATCTTCAAAGGATTCTCAACAAACATTTCACAGGTAATATTAGAGGGGTTATATCTTTTGCATATTTTAAGGCAAGACTTAAAATAATTGTCTGGCATTTGTCTGGCTTTTAGGGAGCTATGCATGAAAGAGGTTTTTATATAAATAAATAGTGTAAACCATTAAGTTTTTAGCACTTCTTAATAACTCACTTGCACAACCACTATATGTATATATACTGTACATGTGTACTGTAATCAATGGGTATATTTGTCTACTTAATAAGCCCTGGCTTTAAAATAATTGTTCAAAATAATATGAACATGCAACTTGTCAAATATAAGTGCATGGAAATGCAATAAATAAGTTAAAACTAGAATACAGTACTTACACAATCTTTGATAAATAATATACTATATTAACCCTGTTGGAAAATTTTTCTGTAGTACATTATACAGTAAATTTTTATAATACAGTAATAAACAGATAAAGTAAAATATGTGACAGTAACACATAAACAACAGATAAAAGAAATATATATTGCTATAATTTATCAAAGGTTTCCAAAAGATCCTGACAAACTTCAAAACTGGCTGTGGAATGTCAGGTTGAGTGATTTCAAACCCTCGCCAAATGATAGGTTGTGCTCAGATCATTTTCAAGAGTCATGTTTTGACAGGCCAGGCAGAACCACACGCCTCAATGAAAGTGCCGTGCCAACAATCTTTGAATTTCCTGAACATTTGCAAATGGTATACAGGTATGTCCACTTCAAATATCCCTGCTACTTTTCACATTCTTGTATAACAGCGGAATCGTAATACTGTACCCAAATATCTGTTTGATAGAAAAATATCACACACTAGAGCTACTCTACATGTACAGCATTTCATTTCATTTAGAAAACAAAAGAGAGGAAAAGCCCAGTAGAAAGACGTCAATCAGCAAATGCAAACTTACCTTCTACATCAACATGTTCATCTCCAATTCCCTTTAAAAGTGTAGAGCATGATCATACATACTGCATGCATTAATGCATCACCAAAATCCCTAAAGAGAAAATCAGATGTACTACTTAATTGAAGAGAGCAAAACTCTAAGGAAGAAGCTGAAATTGACCCAGCAAAAAAACAGGCGTTTGACAAAAAATGTAAGTCATTAGAGGATATAATACAAACCCTCACTGATAATGCCTTGATTTCTACAGAATGCCGGGAGACTCTACATCAAACAATTTCAGATATCTCTGCACAGCTTGTCAAAAGGCTAATGAAGAAAAAGAATACATCAAGCTATTCTCCTGAACTGCGGTCATTTGCTATGACTTTGCAATACTACTCAGCAAAGGCATATGAATTTGTCCGCAAAACCTTCAACCTTGCTCTTCAACATCAAGCCCAAATACGTAAATGTATAGCAAGATTCCAGCTGGCCCAGGGTTCACAGAACCAGCATTCCAAGCTTAAACACACACATACGAAAAGCTCAAGAGCAAAATAAAGAGATTGTGTGTGCTCTGATGCTTGATGAGATGGCCATTCGAAAACATATTTCTTGGAATGGAAACTCATTCCTGGGTTATGTTGATCTTGGCTGTGATGTGAATGATGATGATTCTACACCAGTGGCCAAAAATGCACTTGTCTTCATGGTTGTTGCGCTGAATGAGTCATGGAAAGTACCTTGCGGATACTTTTTTATTGACTCATTAACAGGCAGAGAACGCGCTAACCTTGTTACTCAGTGCATTCAGAGGCTTCATGATGTTGGTGTAAAAGTTGTATCACTTACATGTGACGGTCCATCCTGCCATTTTGCAATGCTGACAGCTTTAGGAGCTCAAATGAAAGTCCCAAACCTTGTCCCTTACTTTTAACATCCATCAAATCCTAATAAGAAGGTGTATGTCCTCCTAGATGTTTGTCATATGCTGAAATTAGTCAGAAATACATTATCTGATAAAGGCATCTTGAAAGATGGCAATGGAAAATGTATTTCATGGCAATTTCTGGTGGAGTTACATAAGCTTCAGGAAGAAGAGGGTCTTCGGCTTGGCAACAAGATGAAAGCAGCTCACCTGGAATGGAAAAAGCAGAAGATGAAAGTGAACCTCGCCACCCAAGTCATCAGTGGCAGTGTTGCAGATGCCCTTGAATACTGTACAAAGCATCTAAAGCTCCCTCAATTTGAAGATTGCACGGCAACAGTGAAGTTCATACGTGTTTTTGACAATCTGTTTGATGTTTTGAACTAACGGAACCCACTAGGAAAAGGCTACAAATCACCACTGCGACAATCCAACCAAAAGGAATGGGATCCATTTCTCAAGGAAGCTGATATGCCTACATTGCGGCCTTGACAGATGCAGAGGGGAAATCCTTACATTTTTCCAAAAGGAAAACAGGTTTTGTTGGCTTCCTGTGTGGAATTAAAAGTGTCCAAGGCATCTTTCAAGATCTGGTTGCCCAGCAGTCTGCACAACTAAAGTATGTCTTGACGTACAAGCTAAGCCAAGACCATCTGGATGTTTTCTTTTCTGCCATCCGTGCTGCTGGTGGATTCAACAACAGTCCCACTACCCAACAGTTCACAGCTGCATACAAGCGGTTACTGATGAGAAGCACTATAAGAGGGAAAGGAAATGTCTCTCAGATAGATGACACCAGCATCTTGGAAGTCATTGGAGATTCCTGTTGGGTTGCCAGTGGTACAACACTCACCATTTCAGAAGCCAGGCCTTCCCGGGAATGGTGTGCGATCGCACGCGCACGCCTTGACACACGCCAGAGCTTCTCAAGAAGTGCGATTGATCGCACGCCTCGATTAGGCTACAATGCAAAACAACAAAACTATAACATTTCATCATTTCAGCGCAAATCACCAGAAATTAGACGTCTTCTAAGCTCTTTTATTTTTATATTATCTCCGAGACACAATAACAATGTGGCAAGCAGTGATGTACTAATTAGTGTGAAATTGGCACACCCTTTTCAGTTGTCAAACAAATGGTTGTGATTGGACAGCCTTTGCTTGGAAACGGAAGCACTTATAAGGTTGTTCTAAAAGCGTCTCACGAGTAACGAAAAGCTTTCCGCACTGTTTACTCTAGTTCAGGATGGCTTCGTCGGCTAAGAAAACGAAAGGTGTGGTGAAAGAGTTAAATACTTTTTTGAAATGGGGAAAAAGCAACATAATCGGCCACAAAGTTGAAACCATAGATTCCAAGGAGTATGTGACCAAAAAATGGTGCAAATTGTGTGCCAAATACAAAAATCAGTCAAAGTTAAACGTTAAAGTTAAATCAGTTAAACGCTGTCAAAGCTTTTGCAGATGGCACCGAAGTTGTTACAAAGTTCCAGGTAAACGTATAACCTATTTAACTAAACTAAACTTACTGTATTGTAACTAGTTATAAGCTCGTGCATCGATAACTCGATATAAACACGTTATCTATTTCTTAAATGATAAACTTTGCAGTCGATTGATTGTACACTTTACTGAGAAGAACAAGGATATTAAATATCCATCCTAAATAAACCTTATGTATTTGATAGGTTGATCGGCACTTACTCGGTGAAGCTCATAAGATTGCCTTGATGATAGACAACCGCCAACCTGTGGAAGAGCGATTGGAATCAAGTAATAAACGGCCTGTCCAACCTGACATTTGAAAGTTTATAAATGATTCTGCCCGGGAATCATTCAAAAAGTTAATGAAAACAGCCTATGAGATGGCTTTAACACCGTCGATGCCACACAGTCACTTCAAGGTTCTCGTTAAATGCCAGCGTGAAAATGGAGTCAGATTAGTCGAAGGCAAAGACGGAGGGAATGCAGCTCGAGAATTCATCCATTGCATATCAGATGCAATCAGAGAAAAATGTGCCGCTGTCATTGCAGGCAGCCACTTTATATCTATATTGTCGGATGGCTCACAGGCTAAGAAGACGAACGACGAAAAAGAACTGATTCTTGTGCGAACAGAGCGAAACGGCATACCAGTATATTTTGTCATGTCATGAACAGAGCGAAACGGCATACCAGTATATCTTGTCGTGTCATTGCTTGAGATGGCAGATCTTGGCGGGTCGAATGCTGATTCTATCAAAGCTGCCATTGACAGTGTTTTCGCGATGATGCAAGATGACGAAGATGTCAAAGGTCCTATTCCCCTCTTCGACTACAACACAAAGGTGGTCAGCGCAACTGCGGATGGTGCCAATGTAAACCTTGGAGTTTACTCTGGAGTGTTAACACAAATGACAAATGAAAGAGAGTGGCTCGTTACTATTCACTGTGTCAACCATCGTCTCGAGCTTGCTTTAAAAGACGTCGTGAAAGGCTTCCATCACTTCAGTGAAATCGATTCCTTTTATCGAGGCATTTGGTCTTTATTAAAAAACTCAGGAAAATTGAAGGCCGAGATCAGAAAAGCTTGTGAAGCACTGAATATTACTTGCCACTCGTTATCGAAGATCCATGGAACGCGTTTTTTAAACCACCGCAGAAGAGGTCTTGCGAAGCTTCTCCACAACCGGCCTGCATGCCCTGATCACAGCATTTGATAATGCATTGGCCACAAGTACAGGATATCGCCCAGAAACGCGGGCTAATTAAACTGTTCGGGTTTTTGAAAAAACTTAAGAGCTACCTCTTTCTTTGCCAAGTTGCTTGATATTTGGATGTACTTGAAACCTTAGGTCCTCTCTCTTTGGTTTTTGAAAAGAACAAATTAATGGCCTTTGAGGTCCCAGGCTCAGTGGAAAGAACGCTGGATGAACTAGAGGAAATTTCTGAAGCTGACGTGCAAGAACTGTCACTTACAAGCTATTTAGCAAAATTTCGCTTCGATGGTGGTGATGGAGCTGATGGTCGTAATTCTGTGAGAGCAACGTACCCAAAAGCCGGGCATGAAAAGCGTAAACCCAATAACCGAGAATACCTAGAAATTAATTTAGAGCAAATGAATGGCGTTGGCATGGAAGCAGTTCAGAGGACTGTACAAATAAGGAAAGATGCTGCAGATCGTCTACGCCCACTTATCCGTAATCGCTTTTCCTCTTTTGACCAGGAAGTATTCAAGACAACCACCTGGCTTGATCCTAAGTTTTGGGACAATTCTGACAAAAACTACGGGAAGGAAGATATAACGAAGGTTTGTGATAGATTTGAAAAACCCTTAGCTGCTGTTGGGTTTGAAAAATCTCGCGTATTGGGGGAATGGTGTTCGCTAAAGGCATTGCAAAGATCGTTGTACCCAAGTGCAATATGCAACTATTACAATCAGTTGCCATTATTGTCTGTCCAGTATATTTATAAGAAGTTGCCATGCATTTGCATGAACCATAATTATTTATAACAGACATTTCCACACGGAGTCATTGGATCACATCGGCTAATTTAAAAAAAGTTCAGACTACCAATACAATACTTTTGTTTGTCCAAAATTTTGTGATAGCCAATCATGTCCCTCCCACGTAGTCCATGCACTTCATATTGAAAGGTCTATTAGTTGCAGGAACACAAAATACTTTTAATATTACTATCAATACTGAAACAAAATGCTCATTTAGACAAAGTTGGTAAAGGATTTAGCACAAAGTGTTCGAAATCATAAGAGGCTGGCAAAAAAGAAGTCAACAACGGATACCATTGTGGATAATGCAAAAGAGATATTAATTTATGAGGATGTTCAAGGCAATGTAGTAATTGATACAAATTTGCTTGAAAGGACTCTTTCTGAGTTGAAGAAGGAGTCAAAGAAGAACAAGCCCTCTGAGGTACATAACTATCTGCTAGTTGCAACATCTACACACTTTGGCATTGCCTTAGAGCTAAAAAATGGCAATATTACTGTAGCTGGTCATGTGACTAGAAGAATTTGTTAATTTCACTGATTTCATCAACACAATGCCAACAATTACCACAATCCTGGAAAGTTACCCAGTTTTAACCAATCCATGTTGGGTATGTACTGTATTTTTTTAGAATATTTTTGTATTAATGAGCCATGTTCACAAGATACAAATAATACTGTATACAATTTCAAAACATATCAATATGAAATGAAAATGAAGTTTGTCTTATTTAAAAGAACACTTAAAATGATAGAGTAACATATTTTGCAGTTTTTGGTTTCCTTGCTTCGTTTTTGAGATATTTCAGTTTGTTTGATAATGTAAATTTTTCTTATAAGATAACTTTACGTCACTCTTTGCATAATGACTTATCGCAAAACATTATATATCTTTGTTATTATCAAACAAAAACACTAAAATTTACAGACTCTGTTGTAGGAGAAACACTCGCACATGGTTCCTGATTCGCCAAGTACTTTTGTTCGATAATAACAAAGATATAGAGCACTTTGCAGTAACTCATTATGCAAACTGTGCTGTAAAGTTATCTTATAAGTCAAATTTGCATATCAAACAAACTGAAATATCTCAAAAACGAAGCAAGGAAACGAAAATCTGTAAAAGATGTTACTTTGTGATTTTAAGTGTTCTTTCAAGATAAACATAATTTTCGTTTCGTAGGCACTTTAATACCCCTTTTCAAGATCAATCCAACCATATTTCCACACCCCCCCTTTCACACAAAAAAATATTCCTCCCCTTGCAGCTGCTTTACAATTTTCCTGCGCCTTTTGAAGTGAGGGGAGGGTGTGGTTCCAACTGGAGCATGTGATTGTGATCATGGTCAAACAACACAAAAACTGCTTTGCTACTCAGGTAACCAATAAAATTACAAGAATTGTTACAAATAAATATTTATTTTTCTTGTTTGCATACTATATTTTATATTGTAGATGATTTTCAAGCAAGTTTGGTACTAGAATTTCCAAATTTTGAAGATTATGTACAGGAGAAGATTAAGCTTCTATTTGCCAGGTAAATTAAACAAAAACACCAGTTGCTGCAATTGTCATGTCTCATTATTTTACAGCTACAGTACTTAATTTGCATTTACAGTGAGAATGAGATGAAGGTTAAATTATGACCTTCGACCTTCACTACAAAACCTTTGTGAAGGTTCGAGCCTTTGTTCTAGGCACCTCCCACTTCCCTACATATTTTTCTAGTTTTAAAACAATAAATTAATAGAATTATATCTCACAAATGTGGAAAGGTTTAACTCTTTCATGACTGAGGGTTCTCCCCTTGACGAGGAAAATCATCTAGCCACAGTAAAATACTAAAGTCAGCATCGGACTTGAGAGTCTGATTCACCATTTTTTTGCCAATGTGAGAAAAAATATTGCCCGTCGCATGTATCCGTGGCTTAACAAATGCAACATATATATGTATGCATTCTCTTAGTACTGTTTTAATTGAAGATGATACATTTTCATTCACATGCAGCATCTACAATCTCATGGTTGGGAATAATAAAGAAGCTAATCCAGAGAAGAGCTCACTGAAGATGAACAACTTATCCAAAACATGGAAAGCCAGGTCAATGGCAAAAAAAACTTCAATATTTAATATGATTCAGGTAATTGATAAAAATTAGTACATCAAATTGAATAGTTGTTACTTACTTAACTTAACTTGTTACTTCCCATCTGCACATTAACAATGTGACACAGTTGAACCCCTCTTATTAATGCATGGCACCCCTCTTATTATTATTAATGCATGGCACCCCTCTTAACCTTAGCGTGCTATTCCCAGAATATTCCTGGAGCCACACTGAATAGAGTATCTGTATGTACAACTATCCCGGGATTAGCACTACTAGAGTTACAGTAAGCGGACATTACCCTTAAAGCGACAACCCGCTTAAGCTCTCTATTATGACAATTGACAACATCACCTACCTAAGTGGTTGGACACCCCTCTTAAATGGACCTTCTTCTAAAGCAGACACCTAATAGTGGTGTCTGTTTAACAGGGGTCCTCTAGGTATTTTATCCTTATAAATGCTGTATTTCTCTCACAAATGCTTGATCTTACGTAGGCATTGTTTACATTGTGGTTATAATGCATTTGTATCAATTATATAATACATGTATCCTTTGGCAAGTTTCTCACCAAACACTTCATTATTCCAAATGCTTTGGCTTTCGAGTTGCTCATGCTTCAAAGCGCTTCATTTAGTTGTTTAATGGGCCAAATGTTTGCCGTCAAGGATCTGCATGAGTAAAAACTTCACTGTCTGGTCATTCTACAAATAATTATGCAAAGCGCAATATTACAATTCCACACTTCAAATGCTTTCCAGCCCAAAATTATTATATCATCTGATCAGTTTTTTATCGTGAGCACTTAAATTATTGTCATATGGCAATGCATGAGGTGCAGGTCAGGTAAAATCCATTCACATTTAACAAAATTGAGTTCCAGGTCAGGTAAAGGCACACTACTTTAACTTTTCCTGGCCTAAGTCAGGCTCAGCTAGTCAGGTAAAACTTGTTCACAGCATAAAAAACCTAGGCCCACTAGGTCAGGCCTACTGTCTGTAGGTTGGCAGTTTGAACACAGCTCAGGTAAACATGGTCCCAATGGAGTCCATACAAAGCCACATTCACACTACAGACCTAGGCGTGACATGGGCCCATGACCTGGGCATCGCTTAGGTCAGGCAACTCACCTGGACCTCAATTTTGCAAATGTGGATGGGTTTTACATAACCTACACCGTACCTGTAGGCCTGACCTGTGCCTCATTGCCATGAGAATATCAAGTGCTCATGATAAAAACTGGTCCAATGATACAGTGTATAATAACTTGCAGGGGGAAACATTTGAATTGTGAAATCATAATATATTATTGCGCTTCACATATTTGTAGAATGATGGGATGGTGAGGGTTTTATTCAGATCCTTGGCAGCAAACATTTAGTCCGTCAAACAACAAAATGAAGCAAAGCTTCTGATTATGCTTTGAAGGAACTTGAAAGCCATAGCATTTGCAACAATGCAGTTTTCAGTGGGAAACTTGCCAATGGATACATAATGGCTAATGGATTTAACCGCAATGGTACAGAAAACCAGAAGATCAAGCATTTGTGGGAGAAGTACAGCATTTATACTATTTAAAAGGATAAAATAGCCAGATCTGGTGCTAGTTCTTCAAACCGGTCAACATTATTTCCAGGAATAGACAAAGTGTTAAGAACAAGACCATGGAGCAACCAATGTTTATGTTCAACTGACCAGGGAAAACTGCAGGGAAAACTTGTAGATTCACATTGATATTATGCTTGCATTGATATACTGTATCCAATGATATTCTAGTGCACTAGTCAGTGGAAAGCTCTGCACCCCCCTACCCAGGGAATGCCATGCAATAGTGGGGAATTATAGGTGGATTAGACCATCTTTTACACCACAGTATACAGGGCTTTAGACAATATTAGTTATATGTCAACTATGACCAGGGACTATGGGCGGGGGCATATATTGGGGATTCGTTTTTTAGGTGCAACGATGGAAGAGTTAGCCTGCGTGCAGACTCATATTATTATCACTCTCAAATGCTGAGATTTGGAATCCAATATAGAGATTGATATGGAGCCGCATTGATATTATCTTCAGTTTGTCAAGCTTAATATTATGCCATGCAGAAGCCATCCATGTTTTTTCTGTCCATATTTATTAATTTGGGTTAAATATCTAATGTTTTAAATTTTATAACGAAACTACTATCTCTTTTTGAACCAAATTCCTGGCTCTGGTTCTGCAAGCGTTTTCTCACCACTATTGTGTTGTGATTGTAGTCAGTGCTATGAGTACCTAATGATGTGTGAGATGTGGTTTCAGGCAAGTTATAGCCTTGACATTCTTGTCAGAAATAAAATAATTCTGTGAATTATATATACAATTGTTCTGAAGACTCTCGTTCATGGCCCTGGAGGGTGGGGGCATTTATTGTGTTTAGGTTAGTATGAATGCCACATATAGCGGGGAATTAGAATGATTTAGGACATGACCTTGGTCTAATGCCCCGCTGTTTCCCGGGTAGGGGGTGCAGGGCTTTCCACTGACTGGTGCATAGGCAAATATGCAAATATCAATGAGAATATTGGCATTTACACTCAACGTTTGGTTTAAATACAATATTGATGTTAGGAAATTGTGAGTGTGATTAATAAATATACTTGGGATCCCACAGTATCCCTGGCAGGTCGTTGCAACGGATCTGTTTGAGTGGAATGGCAATCACTACGTCGTGGTTGTCGACTATTATAGTCGTTATTGGGAAGTCGCGCAACTACACAGTTTGACGAGTACAGCTGTCATCGATAAGTTGAGACAAGTCTTTGCGAGGCATGGAATTCCGGAGACAGTCAAGTCGGACAATGGTCCACAGTACAGCTCCGCCGAGTTCGCAAAGTTTGCATCTAAATGAGCCCGAAGTATCCGCAGTCAAATGGCCTGGCAGAGAAGACTGTGCAAACTGTTAAGAGCACTTTAGAGAAAGCCAAGCGTGATCGCAAGGATCCTTGTCTCGCCTTGTTGGAACAACGAAATACACCAGTAGCTAACTACAAGTCACCCGCACAACTCTCTATGGGAAGACGTCTGCGTTCAATTCTACCGTGCACTACGAGTCATTTAATTCCAGAGACCATTTGTCACAGCGAAACACAGACCAGATTCCAAAACAAACAGGCCGAGCAGAAAGCCAATTATGACAAGTCTACTGTGCAGCTACCGCCATTTCAGACTCGAGAAACAGTACGTATCAATTAGCGAGAAGGTGAATGGAAACCTGCAAAAGTTATTGAAGTTGCTGATACACCCCGAAGCTACTTCGTCGAAACCTCGGAAGGAGCCGTTTTACGACGAAACCGAAGACATTTGCATAAGGACACTTCACAAGATCAGTCATCTACGACAGTGAATATGGAGACGAACGTAGAAATTAACCGGAAAACGACGCAATCTACAAGTAAGGATTATGAACAGCAGTCGCAAAGTTCAGAGAGTTCACAGCAACAAGCGAACAATGTCGAAGAAGGATATCGCACACGCTCAGGAAGATTAGTTAAAGTACCCAATAGATTATAGAACCATGTTTTAGAAACATTTATACTCTCGATTTAGAAACGTTTAGTAGTCGTGACATATTCAAGTTTACATTATGCTAATTAGATACCAGTATGTATATATAGCTTGACCAGTTGACCTGTCTGAATAAATGTTAGGTTGTTGTCAGTTACTCGTACATGTTTTGTACATAGTTGTATTCTTAAGACAATAAGAATAATTGTAAAATAGCGTTGGTGCATGTTGATAAAAAAATCAGACTTATTTCTTTACATTTCTTTAATTTGGTGGTTTATTATTTAATATATATAGTACTGTACATGTATATTGACCGTTGTGCACGTCTTACACATGCACGTATTAAATAAAGACTAGTTACGTTTGTGTTGTGTTGTGTGTTGTGTTGTGTTGTGTTGTGTTGTGTTGTGTTGTGTTGTGTTTTGTTTTGTTTTGTATGGTTACAGCTGATTGAGGCTCATTAAGCTGAATGATTAGACTGAGGGCGAAGGTAAGTGCTGAATTCGAAGTCATGGCGAAGCCACACGTCAGAATGACGGGTGTTCGAATCGAACCAAGTAATTCATGTTTGGTTTTGCCGTCTTAAATCTCGACAACATTTACCAACAAACAACATGTGCCTTGTTACTGCTAATTTTTAAAAGTACCTTTAATTGTTGCATTTATTCAACATAGCAATACAAAATAAACGGCGCGAAGACGTCCAAGTGTACACATCATGGCCATCGTTCAATTGCCAAATTTTATTTGTTTTTAAACACGAGTTTATAGCGTCTTTCCTTTGCTACGACAAATAAAATCGAGAGAAAGGTTGCCTAAAATGTTCTGAATATTCACTTTTGTCCATGTGGTGTGCTTGGAAATCCAAATATTTACCAAAGAACATACGCTATTTTTCTGATAGAAAAAAATGAGACTTACCTTCACAATTTCTGCTCATGGACATGCAGACCATGCTCAATTTCGGCTTAAATAGTTTACATCAACTGTATACTTTTCCAATCTGGCTGGACCAGTGATCTCGGGAAATCACATCATGTTTAATGTTTTAAGTCTCTAAACAACCAGGCCCCGAAATACCTGCAAGATATGTTTATTCCTCGGAGCACAGTTTATTCTTTAAGAAATTCGGAAAGGCGACTCCGCATTACCCTTGCCACGTACAGATTATTTAAAAAGAAGTTTTAGCTATAGCGGGGCTGAACTATGGAATAATCTGCCTCGGCATGTAATGAATATGACCTCGTTTCGTCAGTTTAAAAAGGAAATAAATTACTTATTCTGAACATCGGATTTTCACACGGCAATCACGTAAAACAGGATTTTTTGTTTAACTTCTTTATCTACTTCTCTAGTGTAATATATATTGTCATATATTTAATTAGTTTTATTCTTGTTAATTTTCTTAATTATGTAAATAGTTATACTGATGATTTTACCGTGTATAAATAAATTATGTATGTATATGTATGTTAATTTAAAAAACCGAATGCAGAAATCCTTCGAATTTTCAGCTTTGTTTTGAGATCCTTTGGATGTCTTGTAAGTGATGACAAATTATTTTCTATTTATAATGTCTTGAATACGTGTTGTTTCTGTTGATATCAAAAACAGCACGTTTACGGATAATAACGGCGTCTTTTTTGACGTCGAACATGGCACGGTAAAATTAAGGAATTCGAATATTTTAGCACCGTAAGATGGCGGCCGCTGGCTTCAATTCTCCCAGTGACGTGCGCGGTCCATTATAATTATATAGGTCAGTGCAATTACCCTTCAAACTAATTTAATTCGAAAAAAACTTTGGTGACGTCCAATTTTTTTTTCATTAGAGTAATCAATAGGCCGATTTTCAAAAAATTCTGTTGTTTCTGTTTATGTCAAAAACAGCACGTTTACGGATAATAACGGCGTCTTTTTTGACGTCGAACATGGCACGGTAAAATTAAGGAATTCGAATATTTTAGCACCGTAAGATGGCGGCCGCTGGCTTCAATTCTCCCAGTGACGTGCGCGGTCCATTATAATTATATAGGTCAGTGCAATTACCCTTCAAACTAATTTAATTCGAAAAAAACTTTGGTGACGTCCAATTTTTTTTTCATTAGAGTAATCAATAGGTCGATTTTCAAAAAATTCTGTTGTTTCTGTTTATGTCAAAAACAGCACGTTTACGGATAATAACGGCGTTTTTTTCCGTGCGACGTCGAACATGGCACGGTAAAATTAAGGAATTCGAATATTTTAGCACCGTAAGATGGCGGCCGCTGGCTTCAATTCTCCCAGTGACGTGCGCGGTCCATTATAATTATATAGGTCAGTGCAATTACCCTTCAAACTAATTTAATTCGAAAAAAACTTTGGTGACGCCTAATTTTTTTTTCATTAAAACTTTTCTTGAAGTATGAATAATCAATAGGCCGATTTTCAAAAAATTCTGTAGAACGAATTTTTTTTTTTCTCGGAAAAATCATGTTTGTTTATTTTTTTAAAAATTGGATCTACAGATTTTTTTTTAAATCGGCCTATTGATTACTCATACCTCAAGAAAAGTTTTAATGAAAAAAAAATTGGGGTCACCAAAGTTTTTTCGAATTAAATTGATTTGAAGGGTAATTGGCAGCCATTTTGAAACGTCATTGTTGCCATAGCAATAAATGTTGCTATTTATTTGATAACAGTTTTTGATTGTCAGAATGTTTAACTATGCATAACATTTAGTTTTATTCTTTTTCCGAATTGTTTATGCACGTGTTTTGAACTCTCAAACTTGTATTTTCCATTTTTCTAGAAACTGTATGGAGCCACCTTAATATAATATATTATAGTTTAGTAAAGTTTAGTATAATAAAACAAATTAAGTAGCAATGTAATTGTGTTCCCATAGCTTTCGTGCTAGTAAACTGTCTGTTGGGGTTAGGGCCAGAAAACTATATAGCCATTTCCCTCTGAAAATGACACATCTGGAAATGCTATCACCCAAAAATACATAAACTAGGGATGTTGACCTACCAATGAAACAACTTTAGGATGCAGGCTCATACACTATATTTCATTTTTTGGAAATTGGTTATTCAGATTACGAGCTTTAAATTTGTTCTATCGGAAATTTCCACTTCACAGACTTTAAATCTATATGTTCTAAAAACATTCTTCCTTCCCAGCAAGAAGCCGTGCGCGTATTTTCTCCCCAATCCTCTAGCACTCGTGCAGCACACATTCATCATCAATTGCATTAAAAAAAACCTCATCCAATATCACTTGATTTCATTGACAGCCATTACGGCTTAGCTTTCTGATCTACTGAGACGTTTCCAGTTGTACTATTAGGTTAAGATCTTGAATTAAAGTTCGCATTTTTTCAATAAGAGCTTTAATCTGTATGTTTCGTTGTTGAACCTCCTAGAAATGTAAACCAAAATGGCTTTGTTTATATATTAGGTATTCATTCTACATTTCAAATTTTTCTGGGAGACATGCATGCCCCTGGATCAGCCACCCCCCTTAGAGGGTTCTCGTGTCGACGGCGCTCGAATATATATAGTAATATCGCTATCTGTGTGTGTTTGTCCTCTTTTATGTTATCGAATAACTCGAAAACGATCGGATCGGCGCCAAACGTTTTCATTCCCCACTGTAAAGTGTGTGTTGGGCAGAATATACCCTGCGAGCAGAGCCTTCTTTTACTTATTTCTTCGCTGAGAGAGAGGAAGAAAAGAAGGCTCTGCTGTATTCGCGTTTGGCTTCGTCCAAGATTTAGGATGAAGTAACCCGTTTAAGACCCGTTTAACCAGTTCTCGTTTTGTTTTCTGCTCTGATTGGGACTGGGTTCAAGATTGTAACCAAGCAACTGACATGCATGTGCAATGGAAACCAGTCACGAATACAGCAGAGCCTACTTTTCTTCCTCTCTCAGCGAAGAAATAAGGAAAAGAAGGTTCTGCTCGCAGGGTAGACAGAATATAGATAGGCGCATCAAATTGGACCGAAACGCTAATATTCGAAACGAAAACGGCGAAAATCTCCACGCGCTTTTACCGCTTGGCGCTGGCCTCTGCTTTGATACCGCGTAATCAAGCAAACGGCTATATGTTTATTTATTTATTTATTTATAAATAAATAAATAAATAAATAAATAAATAAATAAATAAATAAATAAATAAATAAATAAATAAATAAATAAATAAATAAATAAATAAAAAAATAAAAATGAGAGATGACCAGCAGGTTAGCGTAGACAAGCTAAAGGAAATTTGGTCTTAAAAACACTAATAAGACGTCCACGTTAAAACGAAAAAAAGAAAAGAAAAAGACGTTATAGCAAACTGCGAGAGCGAAATTTGAGAACCCTTAAGAATTAATGAGATTGCGGGTGACCTTCTACTAAAGCTGCTGCAATCCTCAGGAAAACTAGCCCAAACAACGCCATCAAACTTATTGGCCTAACTGGAGACAAAAAGCCGTCAAAAGGTAGCTGAAATAAAAATCCTCAAAACATTAACCTTTTACCGTACCTACAGGAACGAAGTTGTAGCGACGCACGGGTTTACCCTTCACCTCTGCGATGTTTACATCAGTTTATATTAGGAATCACGCGTCATAAAAATGCAACAAATTAAACACGCAAGGCGGGGGCCCAGCCCGTAAACCTCCTTCCTCCGCAGTTCAACATACAGTGGAACCCCGCTATCTCGAACCCTCAAGGGAGGTAAAGAATAGTTCGAGATAGCGGGAGTTCGAATTAAAGCCTGGTTTCCATATAGCCGTAAGAGCCGGCGGCATGGATGCGGCAAGGGGCGATGGTCCAATCATAGACAGTGTTGAATTAGCCAGCAATAAAAAGCTGCATGCGATTGGACAATTGCCCCTTGCCGCAGCCATGCCGCCGGCGCTTACGGCTATATGGAAACCAGGCTTTACGGGGTCAATTATACAGTAAAACAGTGAAGAAATATGTTGAAGGGAAATCAACTCTTGTTCGAGATAGCGAGGTTTTCGAGATAACCGAGTTCGAGATAACGAGGTTCTATTGTAGATACAATAGAGCCTCGCTATAGCGTGCATCGTTATGACTTCGAGATAGCGAGGTTTTCGAGATAACCGAGTTCGAGATAACTAGGATAACTATATAAACGAGATAACTAGGATAACAATATATATATATATATATATATATATATTATCAAATCCACAACTTGCGCAGTTCGGATAGCAGGATACTGGTAACTAAAATGTTAAATTATTCAAATTATTTAAATTTACGTCAGCAAATTATAATTTATAAGTTCGGTTGGATTACGAAATAATTTTTCAACGATCATGATTCATGACGAAAGAAATCTTTGCCAGAAAAAAATGGTTTCAACTAAAATATACATTTATTTAACATTACTAATGGGAAAAGACCAAAGAAAGAAGGCTAAGAAGAGATGTGACAGCAATAGAGACAGCAGAGAAGAGGCAACAATAAACATGACTTAAAACCACTGAAAAAAGCCTAAAAATGTATACAATAAAGACCGAAAACGATGCCAACCGAAATGTATCTGAAAGAACAAGGATGTGTCCTGAAACTGTTCAAAGCTGGTAAAGAATTCTACTCTGGTGAATTCTACTTAACTCGAGAGAGAACGATGAAGAAATTTTGAAACAAACGGCTTTTTAGATCATGAGGAGAACTGAATGATGCCTTGTCATATTTATTTGTCAACAACGAAAAAAGTAAGAAACCGCGAACGAGAAAAACAATCCAAAAAGAGTAGCCTGAATTGGCAGTGATTGTGGTTATATGAGCAGAAGAAAGTTTAATAACGGTAGGAGATTCGTATTTACCAGTTTAGCTGTGTTAAAACGGAAGAAATCTTGAAAATGAAAATCAATATAAATAATATCTTGTCTAGCACTGTCTTTGGACGCTAGGTCGTTGGCATTGTATCTTTTCTTGGCCACTATTTATATCTGTTTTTGAATGAGAATTTGTCATTTAGTTCATCTCGGGTTTTTTTAAATATTGACTATGCATGTTCTTTCGGTCTGTCAATACATGACAACAGATGAACTTTGCTAATTAATTTTCTGGGATGTTTACTGGGGGGAGGGGGTTGGGTTTAAAATGCATATAGAGTGGGCGAGGGGTTGTTGCGTTCATGTATTTCTAGTTTGATATGTAAATGTCACATGGTATGACGTATATATCTTGGCTGTTATAAAACTATATTTAATTCGATTGAAGTATGTGCGCGTGTATTTCCCACAACACGAAACATACATGTAGAATTTCAAGTGATTTTGTGTGATGTGTATACGTCACACCATGTGACATTTGCATATCAAACAAACTAAAATATCTCAGAGATTCAGAAACGAAGCAAGGAAACGAAGAACTGCAAAAGATGTCCCTCTGTCACTTTAAGTGTTCTTTCAAACTTAATTTTCGTGTCATAGGCACTTAAATTAATAGATTTGTGGATATTAATGGATTGTCAAAAAAGTGATTTACCCAGACAGCTTGTGATCATTTGACAAGTGTGGAAGAAACAAGACAAGACATTTAGCTGCTTGCATTGACTGGTGTGCAGTAAAAAAAAATTAAAACACAAAACTAACCTTGATTAACCTTTCCCTTTCGACATCATGTACATCCATGCCTTCATTCTCAATTTCGGCCAGAGGTAATAAATGCTAAAAAATTGACATAATTAGATAATTGCATAATAATAACTAAAGGTTTCACTCCGAGTGACGAACCATACCACCAACTGAGCTACAGTGCTATTGAGCTTTAGTATAATTTCATAGTGGAAAAGAGGCTTTCCAGCTTTCTGATTGGTCCCCTCAGCGGTGAATCTGAGGTAATACGGCTTTCAACCAATCTCGCATCTGATTGGTCAATCCATCTCCTCCCTAGCAACGGGGTAGCAACCAGGAATAGAATGAAAGCTATTTCATTTTCTGTTATAAAAGAAGGAGAATGCCCAAGTGTTGTTCGGTTTATAACTGCAAATCTACATCAGAAAACGCTCCCGATAGAAGTTTCCATCAATATCCGCGAGATTCTAAACTACGAGCTGCTTGGGTAAACAGAATTCGAAGGGAAAATTTTCAGGCAAGCGAGTACTCGTATACGTGTGCTCGTACCACTTGTTATGTTTCCATTGCAAGTCAACGGAACATTTGTCTTTCATGGACGCTCTTACCTTCGCATTTATCGTATGTTCTCTCATTTTAACTTCAACAACAAAACCACACTTGAATTTTTGTTCCCCTTTTTCCATACTGTTTTGGTCGTCTTTGAAAAATTTTAACATCCCGCTCAATGTTATGACTTCCACTGGTTCTTTTCCCTCCATGTTATGGTGTTAAAACAGTAAACTTTTCTTGGACGGTGGCATAGAAAGGCCAGAAACCAGAGTAAAGGTCAAATGACCTGTACTCAGTCTTGATAAAACATATTTTCCTACATTTTCGAGGGCGGGTTTACATGATGAACGTTTCTATATCGGGACGATAAGCATCTCTAGTTCGTGTTGGACATGTTCGGTATTTCAGCGCTTTTTTTAAGAAAACTAAGCTATTTGGTCGGATGAACTGTACGTATATGTTGTAGCCAGATGAATTATCTTTCTGCAGTATATTTGATAGCTTCTACAGTGGTTTATTTCTCGAGAAAACATTCGGAGAAGACAGATTATAATACATACGAAAAAAAATTTCAAAATAGCGGCCGCTATTATGATTTGGACATGTTCGGTATTTCGCTTTTTTAGGGAAACTAAGCTATTTGGTGGGATAAACTGTACGTATGTTGTAGCAAGGTGAATTATCTTTCTGCCAATATATTTTATAACTTCTACAGTGGATTATTTCTTGAGAAAACGTTCGGAGTAGATGGACTAGGCAAACTTTGTCAGAATTTCCAGTCAGAATTTTTGCCAAGTCAGCATAATATCGTCCTGGCAAACGTGTTTACATGAGAAAAATTGTCTTGCATTTGCCGGGATCCCGGCTGAACGAAGCGGGATCCCGCTTTGCCGGGACGGGACGAAAAACGTCCAGGGAAAATTCTTTCCATATAAACGGAACGGCACAAATAAGAGATATATACATGCATGGCGGGATCCCAGCAAACAACGTCTCGTCCCGCCTCCATGTATAAAACAGCCCCTAAAATTAGCTAGATGAAAATTATTTTTTCCAATTTGATATTCCCGGTTGCTACCCCGTTGCTAGGCGGGAAAGGATCTGACCAATCAGGTGCGAGATTGGTTGAAAGCCGTATATAGTCACCGCGCTAGGCGGTGACTATTGCATCACAAGAAATTGTTCTTCAAAAGTAGTTTTGGAAAAGAGACTGGTACTTATTCAACACTGCACTGACTTTACTCGTTTCAGTCTCCCCCTTGGAGTTGTCATTTTGAAGTATGAGATTTTAGAATTTGTTGATTCATTGAACTGTTCTTGGGTTTTTCTCAAAATGGGGTCTGTAGTTTTTGAGACAAACAAAAGAGCATAATACTGAAAACATTTATCACTGAGATGTTGTACATATCAAATATCGTAAAAACAAAACTTTATAAGGCTTTTAAAGGTAAGGAAGTATATTTTCTATAATTCTTCGTATTTTTTGTATGTTTTGGCTAGGTTTTGGTCGTAGCGATGTTTTCAAAAACTTCGTCATGAGTGAAGAACATATTGAACATGAATTAAGTGCAACACAGGATACAAAACACAAGAATAAAAGCCTTTTCAGCATATATTTGAATGTATGTACACGTTCAATTCCAAAGTAGGATGTTGTTTACTCTTTTTTTGAAATTATTTACTGTGGCTTGCTAACATCGTCTGTGAATAAACAGAATCACCACTGTTAAAATGAAAGCAGTTGTTTAAAAGTTTTTGTTTCAACGTTATTGGTTTTTTATCAACCTCTGAAATTATACTAAAACAATTAGTCACCTCAGTCTCGTTGACTATCGGTGTATTTAACAATTAGTCACCTCAGTCTCGTTGACTAATTGTTTTAGTATAATTTCAGAGGTTGATAAAAAACCAATCACGTTGACACAAAAACTTTTAAACAACTGCTTTCATTTTAACAGTGGTGATTCTGTTTATTCACAGACGATGTTAGCAAGCCACAGTCCTTGTCAGTAAATAATTTCAAAAAAAGAGTAAACAACATCCTACTTTGGAATTGAACTTGTACATACATTGAAATATATGCTAAAAAGACTTTTATTCTGGTGTTTTGGATCCTGTGTTACGGCTTTTTTGCACTTAATTCATGTTCAATATGTTCTTCACTCATGACGAAGTTTTCGCCACACCGCTACGACAAAAATCTAGCCAAAACATACAAAAAAATACGAAGAATTATAGAAAATATACTTCCTTACCTTTATAAAGTTTTGTTTTTACGATATTTGATATGTACAACATCTCAGTGATAAATGTTTTCAGTATTATGCTCTTTTGTTTGTCTCAAAAACTACAGACCCCATTTTGAATAAAAAAATCAACACTTCAATGAATCAACAAATTCTAAAATCTCATACTTCAAAATGACAACTCCGAGGGGGAGACTGAAACGAGTAAAGTCAGTGCAGTGTGTGCAGTGTTGAATAAGTACCAGTCTCTTTTCCAAAACTACTTTTGAAGAACAATTTCTTGTGATGCAATAGTCACCGCGCTAGGTGACCAAAAAAAAAGCCTCTTTTCCACAATGAAATTATACTAATTACCGATAGTCATCTCGACTTCGATGACTATAAATTAATTGTTAAGCAGTATTATCTATGAGCTACAGTACTATCATTCGACCTTCAGCTCCCAACTTGACCTGTACGCAAGTTTTGAAACACGCTTTTCCAAAGCGTTGGCAAATGTAATACAGACATGCAAACAGTTCAACACATTCATATTTTGAATTATTCAGTGATTATTACTTGCGTTTTGTAGTTGTTGGACTATAAGCAGTTTATTTATAGGACTATTTATTTATAGTAAATAGTATATACGTTTCTTTATGCACTATGTCTATGGCGTTTGTTTCTTGTATCTCTTCAGGTCAAGCTTCCTTCATGTATTTATCAACGCACCGACGTAAACTATGATGTATTGAACACATCAAAACAGCATGCATATTCCCGTGTCTTTCGCAACTCCACACGGAAGCTAAAGAACTGCACGATTCTTCGAACGACGTCTATGCCCTCGTAGAAAACAAATGCTCAGCCAAAGAAATCGAAGTGGGCTTATGGCGGTTACAGGCAGTGATTGAGCGATACGAGAAGACCGTAACTGAGTTACAGGATATATACAAACAAGACAAATGGGACGAATTTGGTGAACAATTTCACTCCCTCATGGAATCTAGCCAGACAAAATTGAAGTATGCCTACGCTGCTATTACTCGTGCAAAAAACGAACAAACTGACGATATTGACGACAAAATATATCACTGAGTTCTAAGCACACAGGTCGAACGACATCGTCACGTGCATCCTCGTCTTCTAGCAGCGCGCGTAGAAAGGCACTCGCGGAGGTCGCAGCCGCAAGACAGCAGGCAAACTACGATCGATTGATAGCAGAGAAAGAAAGCGAACGAAGACAACTAGAAGCAGAGGAGGAGCTTCGTCGCGAGCGAATGCGCGCCGAACACGACCGCGACATGGCTATTCTAACGACCAACAAGATGACCGCAGTGGCAGACGCTAAATTGAAAGCCATCGAACAAGCGATCCAGGAAGAAGAAGGCCTTTCTCCACCAGTAGAAGACGAACCTACAGTCGCCAGGTCGCGCACACGACATTGGGTCAATACACAGGGACTCATACGTCAAAATGTTTCATTCACTGAAGTCGTCGATGGTCGAGAAAACAATCTGGAAAACAACGCAACAGGGAGCGACAGAAAAGTGGAGAAAGAAGAAGTCCGACTTACGATAACACAAAGAAACACTCAGATGCAAAGATCTCGTGAATTTACTCCAACGGGATTTGCAGGAAATCAACCCCTCTATCAACCACCTATACTCCAATCACAGGACCAGTTATGACGGAACGGTATATCGAAGGAATCACGGAGACCAACCAACGTTTAATGGCGAACTTAGCTAGACAGAATCTTCCAAAATGTCACCCGGACACGTTTGATGGAGACGCTACCATCTTCCACCCTTGGAAAAATTCCTTCAAAGCAATGGTTCAAGACGCCCAAGTGAACCCCGCTCAAGAGATCTCTTACCTGCGCAAATATACCACAGGCAAGGTCCAGAAGTTGGTAGACAATTTCAGAATATAATAATGCAATATCGGGATCCAGTCGCCACCTTACGAGAACTTTGGTCCGAATTGGAAAGGAGATTTGGTAACGCAGCCACAATAACGAATGCACTCCTAGAACGACTAAGAGAGTCGGCCAAGTTCAACGCGAAAGACAAACACAAGCTTCAAAAATTCGCGGACGTCTGCGTTGATGTGGACAGCCAACTAGGTTATCTTTCCGGTCTCGCATGCCTCAACTATCCAAATTCTATTCGCCCTATAGCGGACCAACTACCCATGCAACTTTCTTCAATATAAATAGGAGCAACAGGTTGTTGAATACGCAGAGAAGAACGAAGACACACATCCTGGATTCCATGCATTTGCTACCATGATCCAAACACAAGCCAGGCTGAAGAATCATCCAAACGTGACAGCCGGTGAAACGACCGACCACAGAAACGACTCTCCAAGGAAAGGTTTCAGAAGAGAAGACCGAAAATTCGATATAGAGAACACCAGAGTGTTGAAATCAGAAACCAAAGAACCCGAGAGCGACGACGACAACGATGACGCTCGCAAAGAGGGAAACGGCGAAGACGACCACAGAAGAAAGGTATTGTCCGTTTCATAAACGAAATGGACACACACTCGCAGAATGTAGAGCCTTCGTCGATAAAACGTTGGAAGAAAGGACAGAGTGGATCAAAATGGCAGGCCTATGTTTCCGCTGCCTCTCCCCAAAACATCGAGCAAGTCAGTGCAAAGCGAATGTCAAGTGCAGCAAGTGTAGCAGCGAACGCCACCTAAACTTACTTCACAAGGAGAAAGAAACGGAGAAACCAGAAGATCACGGCGAGGAGATCGAGTCAGCTTGCACCGCAGTCTGTGGAGACAGAACAGCCGGGTTATCGTGCAGTAATATCATACTTTTGGACGTCTTTCACGAAAATCGACCTAACGACATCCATCGAGTTTACGCAGTGGTAGACGATCAAAGCAATGCATCCATGATAAGCCCTGAGCTCGTCGACGTATTCTCGCCAGACAAACCCAAAGAAAAGTACTTTCTATCTACATGCAGCAATAATAAAGAAGTCAAATATGGTTGTCCTGTCACTGGAATTATTGCAAGGTCGACTAATGGCACAGAAGCCAAGCTACCGAAGCTAGTAGAGTGCGATCATATTCCTCAGGACAAAAGTGAGATTCCAACGCCAAGGATGGCCAGACAGCATCCCCACCTTCGTGAAATTGCAAACGAAATTCCAGCTTTGGATAAGAACGCTAAGATTCAACTTTTGATCGGCAGAGACGCCCCGGAGCTGCTAAAGGTGAGAGCCTTCAAAAATGGACCGAAGGGTGCGCCGTGAGCCCAACTGCTCGATCTGGGATGGACGATATTCGGTCAGATGTCCTTAGATCGAGTGGGAGGACCCGTGCATATTTCAGCCCGCCGCACAGCCGTCGCTGACCCTTCCGCCCAGGATTATGGTAGACGTCGAAGCATGGACGAAAGACGACCTTCCGCCCCTCTACAACCACCAGAATATCAAACTACGCCCTGTTCGAACTGCTTCGAGATCAAGGAAGAGTAATATCGACTACGTCGACGGTGAAAGGCAAGACATCGGAGACGAAATTTACCGCACAACGCCCGAGGATAACGAAACGAGTACCTCAATCGAAGACCGTCGTTTCCTAGAAATCATGAAAGACGGAGTCCATAAGAACGAGTGTGGAAACTGGGAGATGCCTCTTCCCTTCCGCTCCCAAAATGTACTCATGCCGAATAACCGAAGCCAAGCGCTCAGTCGTCTAAATGGATTACTTCGCTCTTTCAAGAAAAAGCCGCAGATGAAGAAAGACTATGTTGAGTTCCTAGCCAAAGTTTTCGAACGCGGGCACGCTGTTCCTGTATCAACATTTAAGCCAGAAGAGCATGACGAAGAAACCCCTATCGGTCGAGTGTGGTATCTCCATCATTTCGGGGTCTATCACCCGAAGAAACCAAACCAAATCCGTGTGGTGTTCGACTCCTCGTGCGAATTCAAGGGCACGTCGCTAAACAAGGAGTTACTGACTGGTCCCGACCTCGCGAATAGCTTGCTTGGAGTACTCGTACGTTTCCGACAGGAAGACACCGCCGTGGTGTGTGACATAGAACAGATGTTCCACTCCTTCCACGTAAACCCAACACACCGAGACTACCTACGATTCCTCTGGTTCAAGGGAAACGATCCTTCTCAAGAGATATCGGAGTATAAGATGAACGTCCATCTGTTTGGAAATGGTCCAAGCCCGGCAGTTGCCACTTGAGGAAGACTGCCGACGACGGCGAGGAGAGCTACGGAACCGCGGTAAAAGAGTTCGTCCACAGAGATTTCTACGTGGACGACGGACTAACCTCGCGGCCCACAGACGAAGAAGCAATCGAGTTGGTGAAAGGAGCGCAGGCAATGTTCGCCCAGTGAACTCGATGACGATGTAAGTTAAAATGTGATACCTGGAACGCTAACGAAGAACCAAAAAGTGAGGCAAAAAGTTCCAGGCCCCTGCGCGGTTTGCAGGTACGATTCAGTCTCCCACAAAATGTTTTTTACACGGCCGCCCGTCTTGAGCGAACTGCGAAGGCTCGAAAAGGTTTGAAAAAATTATATATCAAATTATTTTGTCAGATTATGCATTTAATGGTTTCCCATTGTTGTGCAGTGCTGTTGTTGTTTTATTTACTGTATAGCAGTCCGAAATTATACAGTAAATTAAGCTCGGGTCTCGGGATGAAAATAGGCTGAGAAAACAGATGTCCTTTTGCTGGCTATGATATGAAAACAGCCAGCTGAAAAGGTGAGAACAAGAGTGAGAAAGCTACTATTCTTGTACGAGTAAGTTTGAAGACGTATTGATACTTGATATCCAATGTCATTTTCTTATTTCTGCTCCTTTAATTCTTTGTTCGAATGTGTTAAACGGCATTATGATATTTTAAGAAATAACTGACAACTAGATTGTTTATTTTTCACGTTTACTCACGGCTAGTTGTTGTTTTCGGTACGAATGCGGAATGCTTTTTACAAAACGACACTGATGAAACTGGTACTAACGTAAACGGCATATTCTATACTAAATTTGTATTGATTTTTTGTATCCGCTTTAGAGTGACGAAACTCTAATATATATGGTTTATAATACAACGAAAATTTGATTTAATTTCTTCACTGACAAACTTCGTGCACGTTTTGTAAAGACAATGACTTTTACTATAGCAACAAATAGACAGTCACTGCATAATTAGTTCGGCAGCATAGCACAACCAATCAAAATTTGAAATGCGCGTTTAGCAAAGCGTGATAAAATGATTCAATAAACAATTTTTCAAACCTTATAAATTTCGAGCCTTCGCGGTTCGCTCAAGACCGGTGACCGTGTAAAAAAACATTTTGTGGGAGACTAAAATCTACCTGCAAACCGCGCAGGAGCCTGGAACTTTTTGCCTCACTTTTTGCCCCCCAAATGACTGGACGTTAGCGTTCCAGGTATCACATTTTAACTTACATCGTCATCGAGTTCACTGTGTTGGCCACGGCAAATTTACGACTCCACAAGATAGCGTCGACTCTCCCAATAGAAGACCGCGCGAAAGACGTACGCGACTTAGACCTACGGCGCGACGCACTTCCAGCACAGCGTTCTCTCGGAGTCCAGTGGGACCTTCAGACTGAAGCATTCACATTCCAAGTTTCGCTGACAGAAAAACACGCGTAGGGGCGTTCTGTCCGTGGTGAATTCTATATACGACCCCCCTTGGCCTAGCCGCCCCCGTCATCCTGGTAGGGAAGTTATTGCTGCAACAGCTCGTGACCCTCGGAAAGAGAACAAACAACGAATGCCAACTTGGTTGGGATGACCCCCTCCCTGAGAATCTGATGCGCAAATGGCAACACTGGAGAGATGAGCTCGTACATCTACAAAACGTCACTTTGTCCCGCGGTTACCATGCACCCAAAGAAATTTGGTCTTGTGGTACGCAACGAAATCCACGCCTTCTCGGATGCCAGCAAAGACGCAATTGCAACCGCAATTTATCTCCGACAGATCAACAACAAGGGTGTGGTAAGCGTCGCCTTCGTATTTGGGCAATCGAGAGTAGCATCAACTAAGACGACTTGAACTTTGCGCCGCAGTGCTATCGACTCAAGCCGTGCACAAACTAAAGAAAGAACTCAGCTTGGAAATCGACGAAACAACTTTCTATACAGATTCCAAAGTATTTCTTGGCTATGTGAACAAAGAAAGCCGAACATTCCATGTTTACGTGGTCAACAGAGTCCAGTCTATACGCAACGTCGCAGAGCCGCATCAATGGACATACGTGGACACCTCGATCAACCCTGCTGACCCAGCTACTCGTGGTATAAACGCTAGAATCCTGGCCAAATCAGAGTGGCTATGTGGTCCCGTATTTTTAAAACAAGCCTCGCTGGACCCCTCACCCACCGAAGACCACGAGTCGCACTTGGACGAAAACGACCCAGAAGTGAAGCAACCGAAAGCTGTCTACGCATCTAGCCTGACAAACGCTTCGGAGCTTGGATCTAAAAGATTCGAACGGTTCTCTAGTTCGTCTATCCTCCAACGTGCTGTAGCCAACTTAATCACGAAGGTAAAGAAGTTCAAGTTACGCAAAAACTCACGACCATGCACCGCAACAGGACATGTGTGGAGAAAACACCAAACAACCTCCAATGCGCCTCCCGACAGTAGCAGAATTGGAACAAGCAACGATGACGATCATTGGAACCGTACAGAAAGAGAATTTCGTGACCGATATTGATATCTTGGCGAAAATGGATAACCTCACACCAGAAAACCGCTGCATTCTAAGAGAGAGGAGAAAAGAGCTTCGACGTACCAACCTCTACCGTCTAGATCCGTTCGTCGACAAGAATGGACTCGTTCGAGTTGGTGGGCGTCTTGATCGTTCGGAACTGACATTCGAAGAAAAACATCCTCTTATATTACCCAAAGATCATTATTTGTCGGTACTACTGATCCGACATTTCCACAACAGAGTACATCATCAAGGTCGCCAAATAACACACGGGGCCCTCCGCCAGGCTGGCTACTGGGTCGTAGGGGGTCATAGAGCAATAGCCAAGCTCCTGGGCTCTTGCGTCACCTGTAAAAAGTTGAGAGGAGCGACGCTAGTACAGCACATGACCGATCTACCAGCAGATAGAATGGAAACGAATCCGCCATTCACCAACGTCGGATTTGACGTTTTTGGTCCGTGGACGATACGGACGAGAAAGCTTAGAGGCGGCGCCGCCAGTTCGAAGCGCTGGGGTCTTGTCTTCACATGCCTCAGCAGTAGAGCGATCCACGTTGAAGTACTCGAATCTATGGATGCGAGCTCGTTCATATGCGCCTTACGTCGCTTCTTCGCGATCCGCGGCCCAGCTACCAAACTCCGATGCGATAACGGGAGCAACTTCGTCGGAGGAAAGTCCGAACTTGACGACGCCTTAATGGAGATGGACCAGAGAAAGGTGGAAAAGTACGTTACCGAGCACGGATGCGAATGGGAATTCAATCCTCCACATGCTTCCCACTTTGAAGGCGTGTGGGAACGTCAAATAGGGACGATTCGTAGAATCTTAGACTCCATGCTAATGGGAATTGGGAGTTCTCAGCTCGATCATGAACTATTAGTGACTCTAATGGCGGAGGTATGTAGCATCGTGAATAATCGCCCTATCACTGCCATCGAATCCGACATCGACCAACCAAGCCCTCTGACGCCCGCCATGCTGCTTACAACAAAAACACGTCCACTTGGCCCTCCTCCTGGCGATTTTGTTCCGCAAGACCTGTACGCTCGTCGCCGTTGGAGAAGGACAAAGTTTCTAGCCGACCAATTCTGGCTTCGATGGAGGCGCGAGTATCTTCAGAACCTCCAGAAGAGAACGAAATGGAACGGCAGACAACGTGACTTGGTATCTGGAGATGTGGTCTTAGTGAAAGACAAAGATGCCCATCGCAATAACTGCCCTATGGGCAGAGTAATCGAACCTATTGAGAGCAAAGACGGTCTCGTCAGGAAGGCGAAGGTCTCGATTTACAAAGATGGAAAAAAGAAAAGTTACCTTCGTCCCATTAGCGAACTCGTTCTGTTGATACCAGAAGAAAGGACTACAAGTAACCCGTCGATCGTCAGGGAACTGGAGCCCGGTGAAGAAATTACATTAGACAAGGACTCTGTCCTTGGGCGAAGGACTCTGTCCTTGGGCGAGGAGTGTGACGTTCCCCGATCTGTCGTTTGGGTCACCTATAGCCCTTGGATCCAGGACCGCGCGGAGCCGCCATCTTAAAAACGTTGTCTGAACGTACACGGCGACACGCATCGTAGGAGAGGAGATATTTCTAACTTTTAGCTGTTTTACGTACCACTTGGAACATTTTTCGTACTTTATTCGTTAGTTCAGTTCCTGTAGAGCTTACAGACGTAAGTTATCCTTACGGTGACACTTGATATATTGAATTTCGAGTTATTAATACGGCTTAAGCTTACTTATTTTGTGACTTCACTATATATGTTGTTTGTATTTAATTTTATATCGCCGTATATTTGTCATTTCTATGACTGTCTTTGTTATGTAGTTTTCACCGTTTATACTGCCGTATATTTGTCATTTCTATGACCGTCTTTGTTATGTAGTTTTCACCGCATGACCTGGAGCTGTGTTTCACTATTAAATCATTCAGTATATAAACATGACTGCAGTCTCGTGTGGTTGATCACGTGCGAACTCTAATCGCTCTACAGAACAGGGTTTGATCGGGAACGCGACAATAGCTCTCAATGCAATGCAATTTATTTTGTACTGTAGGTACATATGGCTATGACAAAGTTTTGTCCATATGTGGAAAGACTGAGATTACCAATGACATTAAAAAGTTGTCTTCTGTGGTACAAACCAGTCAGCTTGAAGCATTTCATTCTACCTTGAACCAATTTCATCCAAAGATGATTGCTTTCTCTTATACTGGAACTTATTGCAGGTACTATATATTCTGTGTAATCAATAGTAAATGAGATGTCTCAAATGACTTATTAGGGACTTTAAGATCTACAACGGCAACTTCGAGAACGACGTCCTTCAAACAAAAGCATTCTTTTTGCAAAACAAAGATAATGAATAATTACTTGTCCCAAGAGTAATCTGAACACCGTCCTCGTTCTTCATACAACGCCACTTAGAGCATTTTCACGTCTTCAGGACGACGTCAACGGCTAAAAGATGAGAACTGTTGCTTGAGATTTACTTCAATACTGACACTACAATCATTTTAGCAGTGCTGGGGCGTTTTGGAAGTCATTAAACTAGCTTCAAATATCAAATATAATAGTCAGTTAACCGTGACTTCTTTAAACTGTAAAACTTAACTTGCCGTTTTAACCGCCGTCCGTCCTAGCATCTTAAAGTCCCTATTACCCTTTCCTGACAGGACAGCCTCCTTTGGAAGGAAAAGATTAGACTGTCACATTTCATAACCCTTTTCTGCCAAAACAATAATTTCTTTGACAAGTAAAATCACCTTGGGTTAGAAAAATAATAAGGCTGTCGTGGCAGGAATTGGTTAAATACAATTATAGTTTATAAAATTAAATGATAATAGGCTATTAGGCTTGTAATGAGTAATATATAAGGACAAGCTTGAACCCTTTCTTTTCAGACACATACTGGCAATCCTTCATTTTAATGAAAATATTAAAAGAGAGGCAAAGACAACAAAAGATGGCAAAACTTACATGAGTATTCGATATCCAAAATATAAGAATGGAGAAGAGTTGGTTCGTGTGGTACCAGTTCCACCAACGTACAACTATGTAGACAATTTAAGAAAGACCTTTTTCGAATTGGACACGAAGACGATGGAAGACAAGGTTGAAAAGTTTCAGAAAATTATTCCTGGCCCACTTTGCTCAAAATTTGATGAAAAATTAGACCGTGATACTGCCATTCAAAAGTTTATAGAAAGAAAGAAGATGACTGTAGACTTGTTTCCATCATGTAAGTTTCCTTTGCTCAAATATTATCAGCCTTAGCAAAGTCATAGTTCACTTATGAGATACATACATGTAGATGTAGGGCTAAATATTCATCAGTGCATATTAAGTGTGTACACTTTTATTTTACAGTGGATGAACAAGAGCACTTGGAAGAAGGTGAAGCTGCAGCACCTCCACCTCCAAAAAAAAAGAAAAGCTCATCTTACTATTGACGAGCTGCGTGAAATGGCTGCAAGTAACAACTCGGCTGTTTTCATGTCCAAAGTGTCAAGGTATGTTGGCAATATTGCTGGTATAAATGCGTACTGGAATAAAGTGAAAGAGGAACTCAAAGCCATTATTACTAATGTTGGAGCACCAACATTGTTCTTTACTTTTTCATCAGCAGATATACATTGGCCTGAATTACATGCTCTCTTTGCACTCTCTAATACTGGTAATGTCACTAGTGAAAGGCGAGAAAATGGCATTAACAATCCTCATATTGTGGATTGTTTTTTTACACAGAGACTAGAAAGCTTTGTTAAACACTGGCTTTATGATACTCTTGGTGCAAAGTGGCACTGGTTCAGATATGAATACCAGGGTAGAGGTAGTATTCACTGTCATGGTACTGCTAAACTAAATAATGATCCAGGATTGTGTCAACTTACTCAGAATGCTTTGAAAGGGTTCTTAGCTAAGAAATTTAAGAATGAGAATGATAGCTGAAACAACAGAACTAGACCAGGATATTCAATCTGGTAAGAAAGCTGCTGAAACAGCATGTCAGTATGTTGATTGGTTATTGTCAACTGTAAACCCAAACCCACCAGATGAGGACATGTGGATAAGGCCCCAAGTCCATCCATGTCAGAAACGTCATAATGACATTCCTGAGTTTGAAGTATAATCTGATTATAATTATATAGATCTTTTAAATATGGTTCAACGACACACTCGTTGTAGCACAAACCACTGTCTAAGAAAAAAATCTCATGAATCAGAATTGAAATGCAGATTTCATTTCCCATTTGATCACTGTCCTCGGACAAAATTACAATTTGAAGAAATTCACAGTAAAGGTGATAATGTGCAATATAGAGCAAAGATTGTAACTAAGAGAAATGACTCCAGGTTGAACAACCACCAACAACTCCAGTTGCAAGGATGGAGAGCTAATTGAGACATTCAAGTGGTTATTGATCACTATGCTTGTGTTGAGTATCTTACTAAATATGCTGCTAAAGGTGAACCAAAGTCACCTGTGCTTAAATAGGCATTTAATTCTATTGTCCAGAATGTTGACAATAATAGTGACCCTCACAGGGCTATCAAGAAGGTAGTAATGAAAACTCTTGATGAAAGAGATTATGCAGCTCATTAAGAGACAATGCATCATTTGTTGTCACTAAAACTTCACAGTTCATCATTTAAAATGATACCAGTGAGCCTCAATGGTTCACGTAGAGTATGTGACAATGCATTTACTCTATAGAAGATGGTGATTCTTGCACTGATAATTCACTTCTTGATGTGTATGCTAACCGTCAACAAGACATTATGAACATGAACTTTGTTCAGTTTGCTACCACATACAAAGTTGTTAACAATGAGTTAACAAAACTACCATTTTCCAAGAATATTTCCAACTTATTCTTCCAATCCTGAGGGGCCAAATTTTGGTATTTATTGTAAGTATCAGCTTCTAAGGTATAAATCCTGGAGAACAACCCAAAACAATGTATGGCGTGACCAAGAACCAACTTATGAAATTTTAGCTAATCATTGGTAAGAATTCTTGCAGACACCTTATGCACAAACCAATGTGCCAAACTGTTTTGACAAACTACAAACTGATATTCAGAGTCATCAAGAACCAGAAGATGAACCTTGTGAAGAACAAGGAAATACCCGCGAGGATTGGATGATCTTATCCGAACTTCACACTCCATTTGACAACTCTGAACAAACATCAGAGTCAGCACATGACTGGCACCAAGACAGAGCTCAGTATTCTGAGCAACAAATTCATGAAATGCCAACATGGATAAAAAACAAAAAAGATGATTACATCATAAATGAGCAGTGTGAAGTTGTAGATATAAACAGTTTCAGTGAAATGCAATGACTTGCTTATAATATTGTCAAGTCACATTTTGATGATACATGTATTTCATCAGAAAAAGAACCATTAAGCCTCATTATTATTGGTGTTGCTGGTACTGGGAAAGCTGCTTATAGTATAAGAGGTATCACTGTACATTCTTGTTGATGAATACTCTATGCTTGGTCAAGTTGCTTTTGGCTGGATAGATAAGCGTTGTAAACAAGCAACAGGTTTACATGACAAAGTTCTTGGAGGAAAATCTCTGATTTTAATTGGTGACCCAGGTCAGTTACTACCCGTAGAAGATAAACCTCTTTATCATGCTAAACCATCAAGTGCTGATGGTGAACAAGGGTGTCAAACTTACAGAATGTTTGACAAAGTTGTTAAGCTCACTGTCAATCAGCGAGTACAAGGTACGAGTTCTGAACAAGTTAACTTCACTGAGATTTATTGTTGCGACTCCGTAAAGCTGAGTCAACAGTTGATGACTGGAAATTACTTTTGACTCATCAGCCATCAAACATTCCAAATTTATCTGAATTTGAAGATTCTACCAGACTCTTCTACAGCAATGAACAGGTTGTGAATTACAATCATGAACAACTGACTAAACTGGAATATCCAGTTGCTCATATCAATGCTCGCCATTCATCGACAATTGCTAAAAAAATCTCTTCAGATGACATGTCTGGATTGGAACCTGTGGTGTTTCTAGCAAAGGGTGCTAGAATCATGCTAACCATGAATTAGTGGTCAAGTGTTGGTCTCTGCAATGGGGCTACTGGCACAGTCATTGATTTCATCTTTGACAACAACCATCAGCCACAAGCCTTGCCTGTTGCTGTAATTGTTCAGCTTGAGCACTACAGAGGTCCATCATATATTGACACCCAACCATCATGTGTCCCAATATGTCCAATCACTGTTTCATCTCAGACAGAACATGGTTTCCATGAGAGGCAACAACTACCTCTCAGATTTGCTTGGGCTCTAACAATACACAAGAGCCAAGGACTCACTCTGCCAAAGGCTTGGATAGATATTGGTAAATCTGAGAGAACTGCTGGTGTCTCTTACGTTGCAATAAGCAGAGTGAAAACTCTGTCATCCTGTGTTATTGAACCAATGACTTATGAAAGATTGACAAACTTGAAATCATCAGCAAATTTACAGTTCAGGCTTGAAGAAGAAAACAGACTAGACCATTTGGCACAGATTACATATAGTGCATTTAACTCATCAAACCATTGAGGTTGAATAATATCAGGGATTTCAATTGTACTGTACATCTCAGTTACATCGACATGTACTGTCTATGTGTATGTTATTCATTGAAATGTATTATTCATTTCAGGTTTAACTCATAACTTACATCTACATGTACTTTAACTTAATTTAATTTAATTTATAATTAGGTATCTTTTGTATTATGAAATTACTAAGATGATTGGCAAGGTCAATGGTAAGCCTTTATCTCTTATACAATAAAAATTATTAATCACTCCTCAATTGTAACCCAACCCAATTCCCTGTGTTCTTTGTGAACTCTATGTGCATGCTAACAAAAAATGTTGTTCTTTTATAGATTTCTATATAATCCGAAATATACAATATTATAAGTAGTGCAATGTCTGCTGGCTACATGCAAGTACCCTAACTACAAAGTCTCGTCAAAAGAAATGAATTATCAAACTGTTCTTCTTCATGGGAAACGAAATCACTAACCACAATGGATCTGTTATGTAACTATACAAGTAACTACAAAGTCTCATCGAAAGAAATTAATTATCAAACTGTTTTTCTTTATGGGAAACGAAATCACTAACCACAATGGATCTGTTAACTATACAAGTAAGTAAGTAAGTAAGTAAGTAACTACAAAGTCTCATTGAAAGAAATGAAGTATCAAACTGTTCTTCTTCCTGGGAAACGAAATCACTAACCACAGTGGATCTGTTAACTATTGACTACAGTACCATGAATTGAAGTATACAAAACCATCTCTTTGCAGCCTTTGGGACTGCTGTACAGTATATATATACAAGATGCTATTGCATACAGCAGGGTTCGAGATTTGCGGTATCCCAGTATCCCGACGATACCAGTTTTTAATTTTGGATACCAGATGTTGAAACCTTGGTATCCCAGAAACCTTGGTATCCCAATGGGATACCAAGGAAATCTTGCTAAAATACCAATAGTAACCAAGATAACTACAGTATATCATAGAAATTACTTTAAAAAGAAGTTGGCACCTATTTCAACGTGTTTTTATTCCATTTTCGTTAACATAATGTAAGTTTAATCACGGTTAAAAACGTAGCTGGCATGCAATATTTCGTGAAAATCTGATCTTCTGCTCACGTTCCTCCCACCAGCGGTCTCCCGGCTTAGCACTATAGCTACTTCATGTTAGACCTCAGTATTCATGCAAAGGAGAGAAAATGCCGAATCAATGCCCGAGTCTGGTGATGAAATTATTGAAAGTATTTGACAGCCGAGATATAATAAATTCAATAGACCTTTCTGCATGAAATGAATGCATGGATCACGTGATCTTTCTTTTTGACAAATCTGATTGGCTAATGTCCAATGTTTGTCTGAAGTTTTGGATGTCCGAAGTCATTTGCGAGAGCCAATCAGATCTCTCAACGTGTTATCTGCACACTTCATGCGGAAAGGTCTACTGAAGTGGGAAGCTCGCTCTTCGTTTATTGTAAGCTACAATCTTGGACAAAAGTCGTTGGGACACGCCACGCATGTTTACGCAAAAATTTACATATAGCACCAAAACCCATCCCCCTAATCAATGTTGACGGATATAAATTGCAAATATGCGTGAAAATACATTATATTTCATACAGTGAACAACATTGAAAGGGAGGAGGGGGTTGCTAGGCATCGATCGTTCAAGCAGAACCCGCTGAAGCAGAATGAAATGTTATAAGTGAAGAATGTGTTGTTGTGTCCGAATACTTTTGTCCAAGATTGTCTGCGAAATGTGTCTCTGTCAATAATGCCTTATTTTTTACTCAAACGACCATGAAAAGTGTATAGTCTCAGTTGATTAGTTAAATTATGTTAATTGTTGTTGTATTACGTTTTTTTTGTGCCAAAAAATTAAAATAATATAAATGTTTTGAGGAATTTCTGAATTGTTTGTTGAAGAATTGTGATTCCACCAAGGGAGAATTGGGAAATAATGTGGGAAATGCTGTTGTTCCTTGGTGCAATACGCACCCGCATGTATACATGTTGTGTTTCAGTCAACGTGGAATTATATTAACTTCACACGACAATTTAATGTTTCGCCTTTGTGGTGCCTATATAGTGTACACTTAGTTTAGAGAATATGCACAATGTATGCAGAAATGTAAGTGAAATGCTGTTGTTGTACTGCCGTATATTGAGGCAAGTGTTGTAATATTATTTTAGATTTTGTGTAAGACGGTACACACTTGTGCACCGATATATAAAAGGATTTTTAACTCTGTTCTTTTATAAAATAACGTCGCACAAGTGTGTACCGTGTATACCACTAATTAACATACATGAATAATTATTATAATTGTTTAAACGGTATTGTTAAACAATACTTCGGAATAGCTAATTAATCACAAACACGAGTAATTCGGTAAAAACATTTATTTCAATATTTAGTCCTTGCTCCTTTCCCAGATATAATTCCCTGTATTCTCTTCGGCATGCTCGCTATAGTACGGTCCAGTAATTTGAAAGCTAAACTATCCAATGCTCGAAACACTCTTTCCGTAAAAGTGTGGAAGTGTTTGGTAATATCGTGCCTTGCACAAAGATTTTATTGTATAGATTGTTACTGCTCGTGTATTGCGCATCGGGAAAGGGCGTTTCTTTACCTATTGTATAACTTGTTTAACAAGTTTGGTCATAAAAATAATTAACTTATATTCCTTGAGGTATATTTAATTAAATTAGCGATATTTCAAAATTCATTGACACTGTCAATCAACATATTTTGCAAAAATCGATTGCAGACAATCTTGGACAAAAGTCATTGGGACACGCCACGCGCACGTTCATGTTTACGCAAAAATTTACATATAGCACCAAAACCCATCCCCCTAATCAATGTTGACGGATATAAATTGCAAATATGCGTGAAAATACATTATATTTCATACAGTGGACAACATTGAAAGGGAGGAGGGGGTTGCTAGGCATCGATCGTTCAAGCAGAACCCGCTGAAGCAGAATGAAATGTTATAAGTGAAGAATGTGTTGTTGTGTCCGAATACTTTTGTCCAAGATTGTAGTTCTTAGTTCATAACATCTGGATATTAAGAAGCACCATGTATTTTCTGGTATCAAAAGTTTGGATACCAAATTTTAATTTGGGATACCAAGTTCAGAGATGCTGGTATCCCTTGGGGATACCACCAAAACATTTTAATCTCAAACCCTGCATACAGTACTGTACATGTTCATTTCAGAATATAAACTACACATTTGGTTTCAATGACGGATTTCCACACAAAGATTTACAGTATATGGATACACTGCATCTGTATGTTTCTGTAATAAACTACATCTCATGCAGTACCTGTACATTGGGTCTGAGAAGAAATGGATTATCATTTCACTCAAAACACTCTCAGGAAAAAGAGTGATTCACTTACAACAGAAGTATTAATGGACATCCCATATTACATGTTAACTACATGTTTCAATGAATATCATGGATTGCTACACAATAATTATGCGGAGACGTCTTGAAAGGAATGGATTGTCATCAACGACTAGTAGTGCATTCTTACCAGCAACTAATAAAACTCAGAGATTATAAACAATGGGCAACTCTAAAATGCTAGTCCACATTTTAGTTATAGTGATATACCAATTCTGCAAAATAATCTGATGAACTTGATGGTACTAATATTGCTGTATAAGTTTTCAGCTTTAGATTTGTTATAACATGAGAACGGCATTGATAGTATAAGGCATTAGTTACGGCATTTGTTATAACTTGGAACTGCATTGATAGTTTTGTCACAGCAAGAGACATGGTGGTTTATTCAGCGTTTCAGGTTTTTGTGAAAGGGTCTGGAGAATGAAATTGATGACCTGGGGCCGGTTGTATAAAAAAGTGATTAACTTAATCATGATTAAGAAGTTAACCAGTGATTAACTTCTTAATCATGATTAGTTAATCACCCGGCAAAATTGCGTTGTATAAAGGGTGATTAGTCAGGTGATTAACTAACCACTTTTTAACTCCCCAACGAGTGATTAAAATGTGATTAACATAATTAACATAAATTAACGGGGGTGTCATGTGATGTTTTGGGAACACCGTGGCCTCGTTTTGGAACAGCAAACGACAAGGCAGAACACATGGTTGATCCTTGCGACTGGCGTTCTCTTGAGATTTAAGGATGGAAAATAGTTCGGATGAAATGGTAAAAGAAGATATTATTTTTGAAATATGCGGTGATTCTTTTGATGTATGATTGTGTGCACTGGAACAGTTAGATATTAAATTTTGGCTGGAAAATGGTCATGACAATGCCGCCATGATGATGATGACATGCAACTTGAACTTGTGAGTGATGATACCACTTGAATAATTATGAAATGAATCACGATCGCAGTGATGAAACAGACAGGAAAAAGAAAAAGATTCAAGCAAGCAGTTTACAAACAAGGTAGGTTTAGAGAAATAATTTTAATTCAAACAATTTTAACAGGTGGTTCTTGTGCATTTGTGGTTTAATAAATGCTCGTTCTTGGTAAACATTTATCATAGCTTGTAATTTGCTCAAATCTTTCATTTGGCTTTGGATTGCAATCACCTTCTTGTCATACCACTCTTGTTTTTGTCACTGTATGTACGGGATGACTCGGTAATTGTGGATTTGCTTGGGTCTTCTCAAGAAGGTGAAAACGGTGAAGTCTCTTTGTGCTCCACTTTTTCTAACTGCTTAATTCTCGCTTGTATAAGGTTCAGCCAGAATGGACTAGCACCTAAATCTTCGAAAGATAGTGTTTCGATCAGTTTTTCAAGCAGTGAACTGTTGGGAGACTGATTTGAATAAACAAGAACAGCATTTATAGTGAACTTGTTTAGAAGCTCTGTCACTGCAGCAGGGTAGCTGTTATGGAAGCAAGATGAACAAATGATGGGATACTTGCATAATCTCTAATATTAACATGCATCTACACACCATGGATAGTAAAAAGATTACTTTTTAACTTTTTTCCTTTTACTATCCATGTACACACACACGTATATAAACCATTAATTTTTGTAACTTTATGCTTGAACTAGACTTCTTTCCTTTTCCTTGAATAACTAGTACCATTGATTTCTCTATCCTACCTTCTCCTCATCACCATTTTTGTTCAAAATGGTGATGAGGATGGTTTTCATTTATCTCATAGGAACTAAGGATGGAAAACAAGCCCTGTCAATGGTATAGCAAAGGAGCATGAAAAGATGAACTAAGGAATGGTTTGGTCAGCCATATACTATCAAGGACCTAAGCAGGAATGACTTACCAGAAAACTACATGCCAAGTGTCGGGTTTAATTTCCCAGTTGGTGCAGTCTGTTTTTCATTTAATTATATAAACTAAATATCTATTATATAAAATAAAATGGTTTTTTGATCTAACTGCCACTATTCATATCAATTTGACATGTATGATTACTGTAAAAGCTCTATTAAGCTCCCCCTCTACAAGGTCAAAAATTAAAAAACCCTGGGTGGGGCTTGATAGAGCTTTTACAATATTCATATTATTCTTGCATGTGTTCACATGCATGGAAGCTTTGAACATAAACTTTATTTTTCACACGCTTAAAATAAATTTCATATTTCCATACATCCATGTATTATTCTCGATGTATATTATAGGAATGAATACATGTTCAATAAATAACAATTCAAGGACAAATACTTTTTATACGGTAAATATTTGTATAATTCAGAATCTGGGTTTTTATTATCAATTTTTATCATTACTAGTCATTGTGAATTATCATTGTATGTCACTATACATTGCGCAGTCTATTTTATATAGTATAGTCATGAAAATATATATTACTCACAATGCTTTAACTTTTATTGGTATCTGTAATTTTGGATTTCATTGATTTAAAAATGACCTCTTTGGAGGAGGCAGAAGTAGTTAAAAAAAAAAGGAAACAAAATTTCACGGCGTTAGAATGTGCTATACTCGTGGAGGAGGTTGAGAAAAATTTAGATGTCATAAGGGGGAAACATTCAAACCAATGCACCAATGCTCGGAAAAAAAAGGTATGGCAAGGAATAACATCAAAAGTAAATAGTCTCGGGTGTTCAAACGGGAGGACGGCGGACGAAATACGTGATAAGTGGAGAAACCTGGCGCAGAATGCCAGAAAAGAGAATGCAGGTTTATCTAAATCTCGAAAGAGGACAGGCGGTGGACAGGGTGAGGCACCATTGGGAGGAATAACAAAAAAAATCGTTGATATGTTTCAAGACGAGCCGTCTTTTTCAGGGATAACTGAAGGTATCGATACTTCAGCCCTCCAAGGTAATAGTTCTATATATACTTTAAATAATGTTAGAAAGCAATGTTCTGTTTTATTTTTGTGTATATAAGACAAAACCAGAACGTTTCATGTTTCAATATCTGCAGTTATAAATAACATACTTTAGTATTTTCGCACCAAAATGTCTTACTATTCGGACTGACAACAGACTGACTGAACGTCGGTTTATGTGCTCAACTATGTCGAAAATTTTCAGTTTTTCGCAATATCGAACATTAGGGAATTTCAATAATTCATAACAAACAAATAAATAAATAATACAGTATGTCATCACTTTAACCACGAAAGCGGAAGTTAAAGATAAGTTAAATTAATTTCCGCTTCCGTAATCCCGTATCTCTCTCCCCCCCCCCCCCCCCCCCAGCCTGCTTCCTCTCCAAAAGGAAAAACAAGTACAGTATGTCGGATATAAATTTGTTGGAACTGCGATGGTGGACGTGCCAACCAGATAAGTTGACTGTTTATAATAACAAGAAAGTTGCCATAATTAAAGTCGTGCATGTTAATACCTGTTACCAATGCTTTAATAATTTAAACTGATACTATTTAATTTTCTTTTTCATTGATATTAGATCACCCAAGTACATCTATCACAGAACTGTCAGAAGAGGAAGATCAAGAAGAAATTTTGATCAGTCTTCTTGAAACACCAGCAACATTTACTCTTCCGGGAAGCTCGGCAACGTCTAGAGCGTTTAAAGCGACTCCAGAAACGACAAATGATTTAAGTGACGTCCAAATTGTAGGTAGGTTTATTACTATTTTTTTAAATATTGACCAACATATTTTGAACTACTTTGTCATTACACACTGTATTAAATTCTACTTCACAGATATTATACCAACATTAGCCCCCATCCTAGCTGAAGGTCAAGGCATGGTGAGAACACCCGAGGCCACAGCTCGGAAGGAGAAAAAAAAAGACTCCGAGCAAAACAAACGAAATTCAAGACCTTCACAAAATGGTATTGGAAGAAGAACAAAAGAAATTGAAAATGGAGCAAGACAATCTTATTTTGAAAAAGAGAAAACTGGAACTTCAAATTCAAATCCTGGAGCGTATCAACTCAGGTGATATTGCCAGTAGCCAACAAAACCCCTTCTTTCTAGGATAAATATATATTGTGTATTGAGGGACCGGTCATAAATTAAAGGAGGGGGGGATGACAGGTGCCAATGAGATTTACAACGTTCAGTTTTTTCTAATCCTCCCCTTATATGAAACACACATTTTGCTGAGCCTTATACTTATAATATTCCTAGCTTGCTACATTTGTAGCCATCCTTCCAGACTTTAATAGTATAAACAAGTGATGTCCATAGGCCTTTTGGAATGTCACTACTTTCACAATACCTGCCCTCCCACTCCTTTCATTCATGACTGGTCACAATGGTGTTTGTTTTAGTCAGACATTGCAGATAAACTATAGCGAGTATTCTATATTGAGTATTCTACATTCCAAGTTTTTATTTTTGAATCTTAAGTTGTCTTGCTTCATTTCTCTTTTCTTTTGTTCTTCTACCATACTAGGTAAAGTATCTAAGTCACAATTGAATTTAATAGGAAATAAAGGTGAAGGTTGACTAGTAACAAATTGCTGCAACTTGTATTGTTTAATTACACTGTTGTACTTATTACTACCCTTTTGTGAAATGAATACAAATTGCAGTAAGTTGTTGCTTGTAGTAATTTACTTCAACATTAGGAACACTTGACAGTTTCTTTGCATCTAATACATAAATAAACACCATTGAAATAAGGGTGCACTGCAACCTCGTACCCAAGGCCATTTGTAGGGAACTGGGCCAAGATGGTGAATAAAACATTCCCTACAAATGGCCCTGGGTACGAGGTTGGGGTGCACTGATCAGTTTAACCTGTGCACTTATCAGGTGCACATTAATCAGTTTAATTATATGCTGAAGACAGGGGAAACTATTAAACTTCTTGCCACTTTGTTTTCTCAAAAATATGTTCAAAAAAATATTTCAGTTATATACTGTCTCACTAAATTCCCATCTTCATTCTGATGTTCGAAGTTATCATCATCGTCCAGCTGCACGTCTTCTTCATCAGGGGATTCTGGCTCATTCCTGTTTAGTGCAATGTTGTGCATACCCCACAAGCAACTACCACTGCACATACTCGTTCTGGTATCATTCTAGAAGGGTTTCAATAAAAATTTGTTAATTATTTTGATAACTGAAATATATATATATAATAAAAGGCTAAAAAATTAAATTTACATAAAACTGCTTTTGACTATAAAGTCGTTATCTGTGTTTAAATTGTGACATTGTTTGGAAACGTGAGGCAATTTAAAATTTTTTTTGCCTTTTATTAAATAATTGTTAATTTTAATACATTCAAGGTTCAGAATGTATTGTTATTTTCGTGTAAATAAAAATAAATATCAATTGTAATGTATATGTTATTGAAACTATTTTTAACCATTATTTTGACTGTATTTAGTAACTAATAAAAATAATTTTGTTATAAATTTAATAATTATTAACTATTACTAAGAATTTTATTCAATATATTGTTAGAAATTTGAGGAATGTTTAAAATAGTTGCTGTTTAACTTTGTTGTTTCTTTATTGGCTTATGCACTATACTAGTATTTATGGGTTTTATGGTATGCATTTCGTTATGTTGCAGTTTTATTGATGTTATTGTTACCTTATCTCAGAGTGCAAGACATGGAATCTTCTTTTCCATACTCCTATTGCACGCTCCACCAAACACCTTGTTCGTTTGTGCGCCCGGTTGTAACTTCTTTCCTGCCTTGTTGCTGGATTGAGATAGGGAGTCATCAAGTAAGGACGACAGGCATATCCACTATCTCCCAGCAACAAGCCATCGTTCAGGTTGTGCTCTCCTGCCTCAAGAGTCCTCCCCACCATTGATGTTCGGAACATAAATGAATCATGAATGGAACCAGGCCACTTTGCCACCACATTGGTTAGCCTACCTATATTTTTCCATTAAATATATAATTTCATAAATAAATTAAAATGCTTGGATAGTATATTTTATTATTTTTTCTTTTACATGCTAGGCCGGTTCACATAACCTGGGGTTCATACCGGTATAGGTATGGATCATACAAAAACACTGGCAAAATTTCTTAATCTATTTCTAATTATTTTTATTGTAACTTGTGTACAAAAAAGGTTATGACCAAGGGGTTATATGCTATATGCTATAGTCAGAGTATTCGGTTTTTGTCAGGGGGTGGGGCATAGGAACGGGGTTGGGGAGAATGTTTCCCATTCCATCAATTCAGTGCAGTAAATAGGTACATGTATATATTAGCTTTCTAAAATATAATTACTTAATTATTGTTTAATTCAATTTTTTTAAATTTTAATTTACCTTTGTCGTCACAAATTATTTGAACATTGATGCTATGAAATCCCTTCCGGTTGACATAATTAGGTTCATGAGCCGCGGGACCCTGGATTCGGACATGCGTGCCATCTACCAAACCTATTACACAAGGAAAAGCAGCGATCTCGTACATCCCAGCTCGAACTGCAAGCTTTTCTTCGGGTGTTGTTGGGAACTTTATAAACTGTCCACTTTTGGCAACTATAGAGCTAACGATACGCGTCGCACAATTCTGGAAACTGTTCCTTTGTCGTACCCTAACGTATCTCCTATAACTTGAAGGAAGCTCCCAGACGCATAAAATCGCAAAGCAACCAAGAGCTGTTCCTCTGCAGATATTGATTGGTTACGGTGGGATATTGGCTGGATTTCCTCTGCTATTAATGCTGCTATAAAGCGTATGGAGTCTTTTCCAAACCGGTATCTTCTACGTCTGAAAGCTCTTCGAAATTAACATAACGTTTAAATACTCGAGGTAAGCGATTTCTTCGTCGAAATTCAGCGTCATAAAGGAAGTGCCTTAGTATGGCCGCCATATTAAACTTCTTTCTTAATCATAGTTAAGAAAGTTAATCATACACTTGGACCATGATTAACTTTAACGACATTTTAATCATGATTATCGCTAATCATTGTTTTATACAACGGGTTTAATCACCTTGTTAACTTTAATCACTTTTTAATCACAAAACGGGTGATTAAAAAGTGATTAAGAGTTTTATACAACCGGCCCCTGGAGAATCAGGACTGAAGGCCCTGCTAGGGGTTCCTGGGGCATGCCTCCAGGGAAATTTTGAAGCTCTCAAATGCCATTTCCAGCCATTTCAGAGGTAAAAAAATGCCATACAACTGAGTCAGATATGATATAATATACAAAAGTAATGGTAGATCCCAGACTCCAGCGCGGTAGAATTCAATATGGCGGGAAGAGCAAGTTAACTTTGAACATTTTCACAGAAAACGGGTTTCAAAACAGGAATTTAAAATCATTCATGGATTATTTATTTATCCAGTGACGGTGAAATACGATGGAGACACGGCGAATTTGCTACAAAATCCACTCAACCACCGGCGAAATTTGCCGTTCGCAGGCCTAAATCTAAAGGACTGTTTATTACTTGTATACTGTACTATAGTATTTACCCTGTCAAAACCCTTGAATTGCCAATCTTATCAAGAGATAAGTCATCAAACATAGTAATGTTTAATTCTAAATCTTATAATTAAAAATAACTGAGTGTGTTGCACTGTTGCAATTATTGTATATACCCAGGGCTTATAATTATTGGGAATTTCGTAAAACATCAGGAAACTAATCAGGATTTCCACCCCACTTGAGGCAGCACTTCACTTGTGAGTAATTTCTAGTTTAATTGTGTGTATATCCTGTCAAAACCCTTGCCATAATATTATGTCAAGCGATAAGCTATAATAGTAACTTGTAGTTTTCAATCTTATAATTAAAAAATAGAGAAGGGATGTGTAAATACTCTGTCTATTGTAATGTAATATTAAATTTTTGGACTTCCCAGCCTTCTTCGCAGGCAACTCTGTGGGCTCTTATGGTGAAGAGGTGAGAAAAACTTGGGTGGAGTGAGCAATCTTGGGTGGAATGGGCAAACTTGGGTGGAGTGGGCAATCTTGGGTGGAGTGGGCAAACTTGGATGGAGTGGGCAATCTTTAAGGTGGAGTGGGCAAACTTGGATGGAGTGGGCAATCTCGGGTGGAGTGGGCAATCTCGGGTGGTGGAGTGCCAGACTGCTAACTTTGCTAACCATGTGCAGAATACTATTTTCGTGACAAAAAATGTGCACCTGGTAAAGCAAAATGCATGTTTGCAGGGGCCTGGGAACAACTAAAATCAAAATGGCGGACAAATAGAATTATATCCAAATGGCCATTTTCCATAATTTGTTATTATTTGTAATACTAGGAAGAGGGAAAGAGGCCACAACCTGGCTTATCCTAGTTATTACCAAAAAATAACAAATTGTGGAAAAATGACCACCAAAAAATCCATATTTTTTGGATATAATTTTATTCGTCCACTATTTTAATGGAGCATGTTGGTAATCGCGTGAGGTAGTGCACGTGAGCACGTGGAAAAATTGCGCGCGGAATATCTTCCACACGCACAACAAAGTTAGCAGTCTGGGTGGAGTGGGCCCAGACTTCATTTTATGCTACGCGCGCGGAAGATCTTCCGCACTTTGCAAAGAATGAAGTCTGGGAGTGGGCAATCTTAGGTGGAGTGGGGGGTGTCACATTGGCTGCACACTGCATAGAGTTGCCTGTGGAGTAGGCTAAAGGTTTTTGTCCCATTTAAGGCAGCACTTCACTTGCGATAGTAACTTCTAGTAATATAATTTATTTACCTCAATATTTCCAGTGCTCAATACTTGATGTACTTCAGGCATTCTTCTTCTAGATTCCTCATGCACATTTCTCAAGTGATTAAAAAGTTCCTTCAAATTATCTAACGTCTCCTGACAAGTTTTGCTCAATCGCTGTTGCCTCTCCTTACTTCCAGCCTGTTCAACATTCAATACTTGACAGTTTTGCAATGATTTAAACAACCCAGTGGCCTTTTCAACTATCGCTCTCACCAAATTTTGGCCTTCTTCGGCCACTGCAATGTTCGTTTTTGAATTATCAATACCCGAATCAACCATTTCGACGCGAATACTCGGTGGAAAATTCAGTCCTTGGTCGTGAAATCCTAAATTTGTTACCTGGTGATGCGAAATTCCCCTGTGACCCGCCATTTTGGATCTTGCTTTGCAAGTGCAACGTCTTTGACCAGCGGAGAAAGAAAGGACTTCATTGACGGGGGGTGGAAGTATTAAACATTTGACATCAATGTTGACAATAAAATTTTCTTTTATCATTATTCAGTGACTAGTGTTCTTATTTCACACAATTTTTACCATAGTTAACTAGAGAAGGTATATAAAATATCTTTTTGACGGCCAAAATCTAAAAATTCTTATACAAAACATGATTTTACAAATAATGCCCACCCCCTGAAAATACCATTTCCCGCCAATTTTCCCCTCGGGTATATACTAGTTTCCATCTATCAAACTGACGTGACGTCATTTTACTCTATTTTTTCCTTCTTTTGAGGTCAAGCACTGCACTGATCTCTAGGGTCAAGCCATTTGTGTTTTCTTTTTCTTAGGGTGAGGGTTAGTTTTAAAATTAATTTGGTATTTAGTATTAAGTTTTTGATTAGGATAAGGTTTTATAGTATTCGGTCTATTCGACTATTCGGGATTTTTTTGTTAAGTTGATGACATTTATGACGTAGTCAATTTGGCAGATGGAAACATGTGCCAACCTGATTAATGTCGAGGATTCAAAATGGCAGGTTCCTTCCAATACAACAACATAGACGCTACCACTGAAAGGCTTGGAAAAATTCAAGAGTATGTCGATTTGGGTCTTTCGTCGACTCTTGATATTGCCTTAGATATAGAAGAAAGTCACGCAGCTGACGAAACAAGCGATGATATTGAGAAATTGAAAGATTTAACGGTGCAGTATGTACAGATGGAAATAGAGTTGAAGCAATGGTTGAAAGCAGCTGATCTCACAAAGACAACATTTAGAGAAGAGTATAGGAAAGTTACAGAGTAAGTTGGGGTGATCCTTAAGGTGTTTAGACGTAGAGGTCTAATTAATGCATTGCAGAGACATTGTCACATTGATTAGTATACTGTAGCTAGTGTCCAGTCTGGAATGCAGTATGGGTTAGTGTATGATTAAATTCATTAAAATGCCAAAAATGGAAGCTGCTACACCATACTGGAAAGTTCGTTTTACATACGCCATAGATTTTACACCAGTAATTTTGTGTCCAAAATACTGCACCACCACAGCTTGCTAAACAGTTGCGATACACCAAGGTGGGAAGGTCAAACACAATACATTCTCACAAGCTATCGAGAAAGCCAGAACATTTACTTGTTTTACACATTTCCTAACCTCTAAGTAGATGCTACTCTATAAGCCAGTTGTTAGTTTCACTATGTCATCCAAACTATTTTCCATCCTTAAATCCTGATCATTTCTCAAGAGAACACCAGTCCTGTTGGTAGTTGCAAGGATCAGCCATGAACCATGTGCTCTGAAACGCACACACATCCATCTCCAAGCATCTGACAAAAAAGAATGAAATGAAAGTTTTCATGTTGTTGCCATCATGACCCACTGCTGTACATGGGCTGGTGGTGATTTTTATGTAGGTTACCTGTATTTTGAATCTTTATGGTATACTGTAAACAGTACAGTATATTGTATTAAACTGTCAATGTTTTGCTTTTGTATATTGAAGTGGGTCAGTTCCTGACATTGAGGAGATCTTAATGAGCAAGTTAAATGAAATTGAAAGCAGCAATAGCAATGAGCAACTCCAGCAGCATCGGAAAGTCAAAGAGTTTGCTCAGCAAGTTTGGAATGTTCATCACAGTGGACAACCTTTACCAGGTGCAGAAAATGATAACATGGACGAAGACATTGTTATTGCTCAGGTTTGTTCTTCAGATACATGTAGCATATATAGACCTTATTCATAAATGGCCAACGATTTAAAATCCTTTTATGTGCATATAAATTAGCCCCTGTGACCCATGGGTGGAAAAAATATTTTAGTTTCTGGGACCGCAAAGGAATGCAAGAAAATTTTCTGCCAGTGTAGCGAAGCACACACTGCTTCCTGTAAAACTCATTTATACTACCAGCTCAGGGGCGGCGCGCTAAGGTATTAAAGGTATTAGTCTAATACCTTTTTTTCTCCAGATTGAAATGAATTGTAAAATAATATAATTATTCCAAGAACAGAGACGGATGAAAGAAAACAACATCTTTGTTTTTGATTGTTTGATTTCAATTCCGCAGTACCGTACCGTCCTCGCTGATGCGCGCAACAACCTTAGCGACTTTAGCGACAAGTGTTTGAAAGGCTTAGACCTCAAGGTATTAGAATCTCAAAACTAATACCTTGGCTTGACAAGAAACGCGGATTTTCGGTGTTAAATTTCACCACAGGTGGTACAATATTTATATTTTAAAGTCAGACGCTTTACTATTTCGATTTAAAACTGCTTTTATTTCGCAGCGAGAAGTCTGCAATTCTTTTCACTTCATTACATTAACAATGTATAACATCTCAATATATAAATCATCCATGTAGTATCGGCTGTATCGCCTATTTCACAAGGAAAAGCTCCCAACACTGGAGTTCAACACTTCGATAATATGGAAACAAAGAGCAATTATTTATAACAATTTTGAAGCTTTGATATGGTGACTAGAACTTATCTGACGAAAGGAAAACCTTCTTGAATCCATATTTAACAAAAAAAAGGCATAAGTCCTCCTTCAAAGGTAAGAACGATGCGAATATTTGTATATCTAACAACGTAATCCTACAAGGTATTAGTTTTGCGATTCTAATACCTTGGCCGCCTGCGTTCGCAAAACGTTGCGCTGATCATATGTATTGTCGGCGCATCACGCAAGATACTGTATTCACACGTGCAAGCGCATCAGTACCGCTACAATACTATTAGTCACATCACAGTCTCAGACAGATATAATTCCATGGATGTTTCCGTTAATTTGGTCGTGAAGTCATCGAACCGCGTAAAATGCTTAGCATTTAGATCTTCATCTCGCTTGATTTTTTCAAAAAATATCTTGATTATCTTCTGTAGAATGCTGGAAATTGCATTTCAGAGCCTCTAGATTTCAAAATTTTCTGGGGGTGGATACCCCCGGACCCCCCTACGTTATATACCACAACTAATACCAAAAAATTTATGCTCCGCGCCGCCCCTGTACCAGCTTACAACATCTCTCAAAGCATTCTACCATCTGATGGTGACTATAATTGTATATCCAACTCATTATCTTTACAACCATGTTTAACGACCATGTGATGACTACAGTACCTTAGAACCACCCAGATGTTACATCACACATTTCCACACAAGTAATCACCACCATGTAACTGTGTATAGTATACTAACAAGCTGTCAAACGGAATACATGTACTATATTTTAACAGAAAAAGTAATTTCAGTATTCACTGAGAATTTTGATACTAATATTGAAACTGCACAATTGTATTATTACTTATTCTTCCATTGCCTTTCCCTCTTTTATCTTTTTGATTTTCGTTTCTTTTTTAAGTTTCCCTTTTAAGTTTCCCTTATTTTATCTATTTATTTATTATTTTTTCTCTTTTTTCTTTACTATCTTCCTTTTGTTTTCTGCTGATCAAAAAGATTTCTGGGACCAATGGTCCCGTGGTCCGCTATTTTCTCCACCCCTGCAGTCTGACCTCGTTTTAGAGTAACGATTCCTTTGAATTTCGCACATGAAAACAAGTTCAGAGGGGCTAATTTATATGCACATAAAAGAATATTAATTCCACAGCCATTTATGAATATGGTCTATGAGGTTTTACTAATCAGTGAGAGAACTTTCCTAGGAAGTGGTGGGTTAACTCACACTTACACATATTATACAAGAAGTTCAATCTGACCAAAATAGTTTCAATGGACCTACAGTATTCACCATTGGGAGCCCATCTTGGCAATTCGTCATGCCAAAAAACACGTGGGCACCTGTGGCGGACTCGAAAGACACGCGGGGGACTATGGCACACTGGTGTGTTAAGGAAAATAATAAAGGGATGAAACACGAATTCTTCCTAAACTAACCTTATTTATACTGGATAACTCTATCAGTTATATCTAAACTGTTATCCTCAGAGGTCCAGTAAGGGCCCACCCTCATTGGTCCAGTGTTACTAGAGGAGGAAACTGGAATACCCGGAGGAAACCTGTGGTGTTTGGTAGAGTCAAACTGCAGTCAAACTTTTAATGAGATAACTGCACCATGTAGGAATCGAACCCGGGTCGCAGAGGTGAAAGGCACGTGCACTAACCACTGTGCCACCAACACCCCACCCACCGATGTTTTGAACATCGTTTTAAGCACCTATAGGTATTCAAATTTTAAGATAATTGGGTGAAGTAGTTGTGATAATGATTCATTTTATCAAAATACTAGAAATACATGAACGCAATAACCCCTCGCCCACTTTTGCATGATTTTTTTTAAATACCCCTGATATTCCTTCTGATTAGAAACACTTGCGCTCTTTTTTATTGCATGGGGGCCTGGAAATAGGCACTCCTGTTGATCAAAATATAGTTTTAATTCTAGTAGAATATTTGAAATAAAAAAACTGCAGTTTTAATAACTCTATTTTTTGAAGAAAAAGGTAACGAGGAACAAAGAAAAATTTAAGGATGATATTTCGTAAAAAATATTGAGATGAAGAAAATTGCAAGTCGCATCCACGGTTTGAACTCGATCATGTTACCGTGCAAGCCGACTATGTTAACCACCGGACTACCGAGGCAGGTGGAAAAAATTTGTCAAAATTTTAGGGTTATATTTTACACTTCTTTCTTTCCATGCTTACAAAAAACATCGCTATAGCATCTGAAAACATTTTTCAAAGGCTCTGAATTGGTTGAAAACTATCAAACAACTACCTGGCAGGCTGTCACGGCAATATAAATTTAATGACATTTCAATGGGCTGAAATTGTTTTCACCTACATGTTAATAAATATTTCAACTGCATTTGTACGTTTTACAAAAGAAAAATTGCTCCTTTTTATGCCTATAAGTTACGTTAGTCACAAGTGGTTTTACAATAAGAAAACTATTTGTAAAAAGATATTAAGACGGCAGCCACAGATAAAAAATACAACAGGCAAGCAAACTAACACGCAACGGATAGGTTTAAAATACTTTAGGGACACACAAAAGAGAAAACAAAATTAACAGTGATAGGATATACATACGGAAACTCGAACAGTTTTACTACTAAATGTTCGTCGGATTACTGAGAGCGGTCGGCTCTATATTTTTATCGTAAACTTAAACCGTTTTGCCGGCCTTTATTTCTTCGTCGGTTTTCAAGTTTCACTCCTGCTTTCTCCTCCTTTCGATCGCGAGTTTCGGTTTGACGGGTTTCCTTCTACTCAAGACGTTGTTTTGCTTTATACGTATAGACGTTGATTTGTTTCGGTTCTTTCAAAAGTGATATACGTTTCCCCAAACTCCTTTCTCAAGTCTTTTTGTCAAGAATAAATTATGTTGTTTGTTCAAATCTTTTTGTCAAGAACTATATTGTCCCCAGTGCCCCACAATCTTAACCGCGCATGGTCCGTCCACACATATATACAAATAAATAAATAAATAAATATTCAGATCACAGAAATTCGTTTAGACTGAAAGCCAGCCGCCGATCTCATCTCGTTCTCACTCGCTGAGAGAGGCGTCTGAATTCAATAGGCGATAATGCTGTCCAGTGACGTCAATACCAAGAAACCTGGTAGTGAAATCTGATTGGTTGACATGTTTCTAATTTGGGATAATTGTAGAATTATATCTTGTCAAATATGCGGCGACTGGTTTTTAGACTACAGAATACTCTCAACTCAACTTGGTAAGCTATTTAATGCAGGGCTGTGATATTTTGGTCCCCAATGCCTATGGACTTTCATGTTGACGGCTTTTGAATGGTTCCGAAGGGAGAAGCGGTGAGTATATCAAGTGGCATTGCAAATTAATTGCGCGCGGCATCTTGTCAGTTGTGGAACAAGATGGCTAGTAATTTTAGAACTACTCATTGTTAAAATATATTGTGTAGGTATGCATGTTATTAGATGTTGAATAAGCTTCCATTCCATGTATAGTTCAAGTTTCTCCGTTTTGTGAAACTTGTTGAAATGTCAAAAATGTGCGAACCGTTGTTTGAAATAGTATTACAAATAGACAGGAAATTGACTTCTCACAAGTGTTAATACAGAATTTTAGATTTTTTTAAATACTTAACGGTCTTAACGCACAACATCGCGAGATATATTTCAAACACAACTATTGAAAAATGCTATTTGGGGTAGCAATTCCTACTTTCTAGCTAAACAATATAAAAATAATTTTAAAATTGGCAAACGTCTTCCATTTGATTCATTGCGTGAATGTGTACTTATAATTAATAAATATATAAAATCAGTAATATTGTTGACTTCGAATGCATCATAATCTTACCATTATGAAGCTTGTGAAACGTTTGCGGCTTTCTAGCCAAAACAGACAAATTTCAGGAACTTCACATTTGAATTTATAGCTTTTATTTGACCCTTTCAACGCTATCGGCCTCCCAGGCAGGGACGCATAAAATCGCCTGGTGTGGGCCAGAATATAAAAAAAATATTAAAGCCTCAGCGGTCAGAGTAGGTTTTGGTATAACCTTAGTGGCCTAACGACTAGAATGGTTTGCCGTTAATAATATAGCCAGAGTGAAATACTAAAATACAGAATAAAAGTGGATTTTAGCGTTCAGAAGGTTTACACTGTAATAATTCGAAGTCAACAATACATTCACGCAATGAATCAAATGACAGACGTTTCCACATTATTTTTAAAAATATTTTCCGTTTAGCTAAAAACTAGAAATTCCTACCCCATGCAAATAGCATTTTTCAATAGCTTCTGTTTGATATATATCTCGCGATGTTGCGCGTTAAGTATTTAAAAAAAATCTAAAATTCTGTATTAACACTTGTGAGAAGTCAATTTCCTAATTTTCCTGTCTATTTGTAATATTATTTCAAACAACGGTTCGCACATTTTTGACATTTTAACAAGTTTCACATAACGGAGAAACTTGAACTATACATGGAATGGAAGCTTATTCAACATCTGATAACATACGTACACAATATATTTTAACAATGGGTAGTTCTAAAATTACTAGCCATCTTGTTCCACAACTGACAAGATGCCGCGCGTAATTAATATGCAATGCCACTTGATATACTCACCGCTTCTCCCCTCGGGACCATTCAAAAGCCGTCAACATGAAAGTCCATATGCATCGGGGACCAAAATATCACAGCCCTGCATTAAATAGCTACCAAGTTGAGAGTATTCTGTAGTCTGAAAACCAGCCGCCGTATATTTGACAAGATGGAAGGAATTCAGATTGTTTATTATTCTATAATTCTATAATTATCCCAAATTAGAAACATGTCAACCAATCAGATTTCACTACCAGGTTTCTTGGTAGTGACGTCACTGGACGGCATTATCGCCTATTGAATTCAGACGCCTCTCTCAGCGAGTGAGAACGAGATGAGATCGGCGGCTGGCTTTCAGTCTAAAATTCGTTCGCATATCACGTTTGTCCACGCGTGTAAAACGACTCCGCGCGTGTCGAGATTAGCACCCTCACTGGGCTCCGGGCCTTCGGCCCTACGCCCGAGCTCTGGGATAAATCAAAATGATGCAAAATCTCAACTTTTAGCCGTGGTTTTGCAGCTAAATTACATATCGTATTTTCGGTAGATGTCTTCCGCAAGTAGCTAGGACACTACATCATCGTTGACACTTCGAATAGCTACGAAATCCTACGATAAGCTTTTCGCATAAAGCTGGAAGTCTCAGGATTATTGATTTATTGCACATTCATCTGACTCTGAGTTTCAGTCGGTTTCAGTATTCTAACGGTGGCTCCCGACGATACGAGATGTCCTGGCTACTTGCGGAACACATTCCACGTTGAACGTTTGGTGTTTCATCCCTTATATTTTTCCCTCTCCCCCCCCCCCCTTTCCCCCCGTTTTTTCCTTTTTCCCGCTTCCGGTAATCGTTTTTCGTTTTTTTAAATCCCCTGCCACAGTCCTCCGCGTGTCTTTCGAGTCCGCCACAGTTGCCCACGCGCTGTTTGGCATGACGAATTGCCAAGATGGGCTCCCTGTGTATTCACCAATAGCGGCACCATCTTGAATTCGCAATGCCTTGTGGTCTATCCAGGATAACAAGCTTAATTAAAAAGGTGATTGCATAGTGTTGAGACACGTACCATGAGATATTTTTTCTTTATAAACACTTTCTTGGCAACAAATTTTTCATCTAAATATGACCATTGTGATATTCGTAAAAGCAACAATTCTCGGACGTATAAGGATTCATATTTAGACATTATTGCCACGAAAGTATTTATAAAGATAAATTTACCGCATTGTGTCTCCACACTAAACAATCACCTTTTTAATTGAACTTGTTACCCTGGATAGACCACAATATGATGGCATCGCTATTCGTGAATAGATCCATTGTATTGCACAGAAGCGCGGTTAGTAAGAACCCCCAGACATCCTAGTCAGTATGTAGGGGTGTGCCAGATCTTTACCAGTTTAACCAGATAGTTATTTACCAAATATACAGCTACATAGTACCAAGTTTAAATACTGTACATGTATAAGAGTTAGAAAATAAAATAACAATACTAGTGTTGTCAGTGTAGTTTGCACTTGAAATTTAGAAAACAACATGTACATGTACTCTGTGTGTTTTATTGATTTAAATTAACCTTCATGTCTCGAGTTCTAGAAACGTAAGCGACAGAGTTGGCATCTAACACGTTCACAGCGTGTAGTTCTGGATCACACATATATATACTTCTTATAAAAATACATAAATTATACAAATATTATTACTTTGTCTTACATTAGTCTTACTTTGGAGGGTGTATGTAGTATGGTTGGAGAAGGGTTTTGCTGAGCGAAGAACTAGCCGGAGTAATTGCCTCGAAGGTGAGCTGATATACAGACTAAGTCCTACAGGGAGCCAAGCAATTCTTTTTAGCCGAGAATCACCCTCTCCAAGACCGGGACTACAATCACACTGACAGAGTGGAGAAAATAACATAATTCATATATGTACACTGTACTTACCATAAGGAGATCTATACCAGCCTTACCCAAAATATAGACTAACCGGATGGACCAATCTGAATGAAGGCAAGTCCGCTAAGCAGCTAAACACCAAAGCTTAGAATGTCCGATATCGATGGTCTAAGAATAAAAAAAGCAAAGCCCCTACTCTGCGCAAGGGAGGTGTTAGCACCTGCTCTGGCACACCTCTGTCCGATAATTTAATAAACACGTGGAAAGCAACAATTGAAACACGCAAAGTTAAGGGATACCAAGCAATTAGATAAAATCACCTGGCTGTTATCCAGGGAGCAGTTAAGCTTATAAGCAACAGTAAAAAAAAAGGAAATTACTATTATTAACACCGAGAAACATCAAGCCCCGGCCAACAAATTAGCACACAAAGAACAAACACCTAAGCTGCGGCAGCATTGCATAACAACACACAAATAAATATTATCACCTGGCAGTTATCCAGGAAGCGGTTAAAGGAATAAGCTAGGTGGGGTTATATAATAACCAAGGTTAACAGCTAGGTAACCGCGCCTCACTCAGGAAGGATGCAATTAGCATACGATAGTTCATACGAGGGTGCCCAGAGACTGGGCCGAGCCTCTGCACATCGTCGTATTGCTCGTCTTGCTACAGCAATACAAGTCGGAGCTCCGTGAAATTCACACCCACCATCCCACCCTTTAATTCAAGAAGTTCGGTAAGTTTCGTTTTTTCTTTTTTTTTTTTTTTCTTTTTCCACCAATGTTATTGGTGTGAAGGTGTAAGTTGTCCCGAGGGGGTGGTCAGATCAAGATACCACCTGGCTGCATCTTAACCTGGTTCCAAGTACCACTTCTCGCTCTAGTCCAAGGCCCCCTCGGCCAACAGCTTGCACCAAACCAAACAAACACGTAAGTAGAAGGTGAACGAAGATGTTAAGAATTATTGTACAATCCCGAATACGTAAACAAGACCAGGTTAACACCTGACACACAGCGGGCACAGCGTGCAGCGACCGTGATATAACCGGAAACACACCGGTGCGACAGCTGTGCGTAAGTGCGGCGGCTGATGCAAGGGAGCACGTTGGAATGTGATAGGTCTTGTAAATAAACTAAACTTTACTTACCTAAAGTTGTTGAAGTTTTGTGCGAGTCGCCGAGTTCGATACAACCGCTGACGATATGAGCCCCCGACGAGCGAGCCGAATACTCTCCGAAGATACGCGGGGGCGGAGCGGGAAGGGAAGAGAGAAGGGGAGTGCAACTACCGTGATATCTTTCGACAATCATGCTCGTAGCACGTTGCTATGCACATAGAGTGTTGCTATGCACATAGAGCGTTGCTATTCACAACAATTTTTCGCGAATACCGAGACAACAGATCTTCGTGATATTCACAGCAGGACGTAAGTTGTTTTCGTTGAATGATTTATCAATTTGAACTCTGATGAGAAAACCGTTGGCTTTCATGAATAAGTTATAAGTCATTTTGAATTTTTATTGTCAGAATCGCGCCATCGCGGGTTTGTTTGTCGACGCTCCAGGATATGATCTCAGTACCGAAGAAGCCCACAACATATACAAAAGGAGTTAGATTGCAAGGTCAACCAACTGAATCGTGCAACTTTTGGGAAGTTTTTGTTTCATTTATTTCCTTCGTGAGTTCGTGCGAGATGAAGATGAGACGAGTTTGTGGAACGATCGACCAGTACGAGTACTGATCCTTTTGTGTTAAAACTATTCATTATTTTTAATGAAATTCTTACAAGAACTTTAATAGGGTATAGTTAGTAGTTACTGAACGAGCCGTAGAGTATGATAATTTTAGTGTATTTGGCTCGATCACCTGCTACGAGCATAAGGAGAAAAGCTATTTCTAAACGAACCATTTTATTGGCTGAAAGCCATCACGTGCCCGGTAGTTGCACTCCCCTTCTCTCTTCCCTTCCCGCTCCACCCTCGCGTATCTTCGGAAGGTATTCGGCTCGCTCGTCGGTGGCTCATATTATCAGCGGTTTTGTCGAACTCGGCGACTCGCACAAAACGTCAACCACTTTAGGTAAGTAAAGTTTAGTTTATTTACAAGACGTATCACATTCTAACGTGCTCCCTTGGCTGATGCGGCGGCTGACATAACATGACACACAGCAGATGCGGCAGCAAGCTAAGTGGTGCGGCGGCTGAAATGGAACCTGAGACACATCAGGTGCGGCGGCTGTATTAACCAGTAAAACAAACACAACAGGTGCGGCAAATGAAAGCAAGTGCGGTGGCTCAAAAGGAACGTACGACACATCGGGTGCGACGGCTGGAGATAACCTGACGAGACGTTTCACCTGGCAGTTAACCAGGGAGCGGCAAAAAATTTGGCATTACTGCGACATACGATTGAAGCGACATACGATTGAAGCGATAGCAGAGACAAGCGAGACGGCACCCACGAATCAAACACAAAGGAACGAAGAGTACGGGTATTGGGGGGGGGGGGGACTCGTGGTGTGAACGACCAGGACGGCCGTGGGAACCAGACACACCCCCACCCTAGAACCCATACTCTATAGAACAAACACACCAACGCCAGCCATGCGGTTACTTTTATTTATTGAATAAATTCATTGAATCTTGAGCAAGTCTGGTAGCAGGGGTGGACAAAATATGGCACCACAGCTCAATTTAGCACAAATATACTCTGCAGCCTGCAGGAAATTTTTGTGTGTTTGCAGGAAGAAAATGCTTTTTTCCTCCCCTGTCTGGAAGCAGTGATGGATTTACAGGGGGCTGCGGGGGGTGCCCTGGCCTTGGCCAAGGACTAGGCATTAGGTATCATAGCTATCATATGATTCATAGATATATGATTCGTATATTAGCTATCATATGATTCATAGGTATTAATAGGTATAAAAAATAAAGTTTCTGGCGGGCTTCGCCCCCCTACCCCCCAGCCCCACCACCAGCTCGGCCCCTGGACCCTGCCGGGGGCTGTGTCCCCAGACCCATGCCGTAGCTCCCTCAGCGGCGCTCCACCCTGCCTGGGTCGCGCCCTACGCCGCAGGCCTGATCTCACTTCGCTCGCTCAGCACCCCCCCCCCCCCCCCAACTAGATCAAGCTGGATCCATCACTGTCTGGAAGTCTGGTCAAACCAGTCGAACATGATTTAAGCTCTCGTTCAAATTATGTTTATACACCGCGTTGAAAGTGAGTGGCCTAGCACTAGTGTGAACATCGTACCCGAGCGAAAAACCGGGCACTGCCTCGAGACGTAGCACCCAGGCACCGTGCCGGGCACGAGCACCATTCTGAACAAGATTTTTACGATGCCCAGTACTTTTAAAGTACCTATGAAACGAAAATTAAGTTTGTCTTATTTAAAAGAACACTTCAAATGATAGAGTAACATATTTTGCAGTTTTTGGTTTCCCGCTTGCTTCGTTTTTGAGATATTTCAGTTTGTTTGATATGTAAATTTAACTTATAAGGTACTAACTTTACGTCACTCTTTGCATAATGACTTATCGCGAAAGATTATATATCTCTGTTATTGCCAAACAAAAACACTTAAAATTTACAGACTCTGTTCGCACATCGTTCCTAATTCGCCAAGTGCTTTTGTTCAACAATAACAAAGATATATAGAACACTTTGCGATAACTCATTATGCAAACTGTGAACGTCTCATAATATCGAAGTTGTTACCGATTTCGTACTGGCATGAGATCAAGGACCTCGTCTTTTATTTCAAATGTCGCAAAGGCTTCTATTCCATCCCTATTAATAATTATGTAACACCCAGAAACGTGAAAAGATTGACACGTAACAGGTTTAATAATGGATGTTTTGGTGCCTAAATGCCGCACTAAACTGTTCCAAACCAGTTACTTTAGTCGTATTACAAAGCTTTGGAACAATCTTCCATGTTCAATCCGCTCCTCCAACTCACTCAACCAATTCAAATCATTGTTATTTAAACGCTACTCTTCTGCTTTACTCAATGTCTTTAATACTGACAGTGTATATATACTTGGAAAACAATATACCCTAAATGCTGCGCGTATTGTGATATTTTCTCATCTCAAATTTGTTGCCATTGACGATATAAACCTAGTATATGTATTTCTAATTTTAATAATATACATGAAAAAATATCTCAACTGTGATTGGCTGATTCCAGTGCAGTTAATCCCAAACAACAGTGCAGAATTGTGTTATCACAGTGCAAAAATCTGTAATCACAGTGCAAAAATCTGTAATCACAGTGCAAAAATCAATTATCACTAAGAACCAATCAAATTGATTGTACAGCGGATTTTTCCCGACACAAAACAAACAAAGATGACGGCCAAGATTTGGCAGTTTTGGGGATAATTTGTTCAAATTTGAGCTAGTTATGCTTTAATATTGCTGAGTGAAGTACCTACAAGACGACCAGAGGCTTCTTTATGCCTCGAGTAAACTTTTTCAAGTAGTAAAGGAAGCGAAGCGTTTTTTAACAAATAAACATGCGTACGTTAAAATGTTAGTACAGTTGTTTTGAACATTTTTTCATGTATATTATTTATAAGTAATAGCATGGTTTCTCGTGCATGTTTTTTTCCAAATTGCACTCGAAACCATGCTATTACCTATACTTATATTTGTATATAGGTTATTTCAGTTATTATTTAAAGGGCGCACTTAAGTTGGAGCCAGGCTCTGTTGTGCTAACCCGCACCATTTTATTTTATTTTTCTTGTATGGTGGAAGTTATGTAAATAAATAGATAAATAAAGTTATCTTATAAGTCAAATTTACTTATCAAACAAACTGAAATATCTCAAAAATGAAGCAAGGAAAACGAAAATCTATAAACTATGTTAGATTGTCATTTTAAGCGTTCTTTCAAATAAGACAAACTTAATTTTCGTTTCATTGGCATAAACGCCGCCTAAGAACTGCAGGATTATGCCTAAATATCATGTAAAATTTTACATGATAAAGGGTACTATACTAGATAGCGGAATTGTACCTGTACAATATCAGGATCGGGCACATCCTTACAGCAATGAGTTAAAGGGATTGGCAACAAAAATTAAGTTTGTCTAATTTGAAAGAACTCATAAAATTGTAATAGAAGATCTTTACAACTTTTTCGTATCTTTCTGCGTTTTCAAGATATTTCAATTTGTTTGATGTGTAAACCAGGATCTGTACCCAGGAGTGGGGTAAAATATTTTCATTCAGAGCAAAATCACTTACATATCTAACATGAAAAGTTCAGCGTCGCAAGGAGTTTTTATGTGCACAGTTTCAAATGATTTCGCTGAACAAACTTAGAGATATAACTGGTTTTGCTACATGTGAAAATATTTTACCCCACACCTGACGTCAGAGACCATCTCATTTACATATGAAATATCTTGAAAACAAAGAGAGATACGAAAAAGTTGTAAAGGATGTTCTATTACAATTTTATGAATTATTTCAAATTAGACAAACTTAATTTTTAGTGATATTGCCCTTTAATACCAGACTATTTTATGTAATTTTTTTTGTAATTTTACCAGACTATTAATGTTAATATTTGTCGTTTTTAGGCCCCTGAGGAGTCTATTATTTGTCCGTTGACACGGAAACAGATGGTTGAACCAGTCCGGAGTAAGAAGTGCAATCACAGTTATGGAAAAACAGCCATTATTCAACACATAAGGTCAAGACCAAGAGCAAAATGTCCAGTTGCCGGGTGTGCAAATGTTGTCACAGAGAAAGATCTTGAACCGAACTCAAGCCTAGCATTCCGTATTAAAAGATTGGAGAGAAAGCAGTAGATTGTTAAAAATGGCATTGAAAACTTTCCCTAATGCAACAATGCATATCACTGAAACAAGGTTGCATCCAACACAACAAACAAAAACAAAAAAAAAGTTTAATAGTTAAATATTTGAGTTTATATTTTTAAAGTGCTTATAAACCCAAGTATGATATTAAGGACTTATTAACCGAGTGCGAGGTCTGTACGGGAAAGTATTTGCCTGAGGTTTTCGTACAGACCGAGCGACGAAAAAGCGAGGTTTGTGCGATAAAACCGAGGGCAAATACTTTCCCGTACAGACCGAGCAAACGAGGTTAGTAAGGAATTTATTATATGGCTACTGGTTCACTTTATTTTTAAGCTTCGAGCGTTGTTTTCGTCTTGGGAGTATGCTGTTTACCTTACCTGTTAACTTTTTCTTTTTCATGTCGCTCTTGGCCTTCTTGTTTACACCAGTTCGGCTTTTATTTGTCATGTTTTTAGATAAACAGCTTTAAAGAAAACTAGCAGTAATGTTCCAACACATTTTATTGGTCAGAATATTTGAATAAAGGTACCTAGTTCTATTTTATTTGTATTCAAAACAACTCAGAAATTTTCTACAGGGCCGAGAAAAAAGCGTATTGACCCGAGGTCAATACCGTAAAATCCCGACCTCTCAGGAACCAATCAGCGTGCGTCGTTTTGCGTACGGACCGGAAATCAAGCCCAGCCATATAATAATACTGCATATGGATTCTATTTGATGTGTATAGTTGAATGCCAAAATATTATTTGATTTGAACTTTTATTTGTTGTTATATTGAGGTTTGTATTTCCAAAATGGTAATGACGTCTATGTAGGCATAATTTACATACGTAGTGTTCTATTACAGGAGAAATATTACGCAATTCACATGTTAATGGATACTTGAATAGTATATTATTCTGTATTTTATCATTTTTTCATTAAAATCTTCAAGCGGTTTATCATAAGAAAAGAAAACAACACACACAATCCTACATTGACGTCATCCTCGTTACCATTTTGGAAAGACAAACCTCAATATAACAACAAATAAAAGTTCAAGTCAGAAAATATTATGACGTTCACCTATATTCACGTTATATAGAATCCATATCAGTAATATCTTATTTGAGTTTATAGGCACTTTAAAATATTAAAGAAAAGTTGTATAGACACTAATAATTATAGTTCTGTTTTGCAGGTGTGAGATGTAATGTACCCATAATCACATTACTATTAAAATATGTTATTATATTGTTAGTATGTGTTTGTGAAAGTTGCTCATCTAGGTTAGTGTAGAATACAGTAAAAACCCGCGTATAAGAACCTAGATTTTAAGAACCTGTTAGGCTAAAATTTTCCATTTAGACCCCTTTACATAAGAACCTGTTTTAGGCTAAAATTTCAAAGCAGGTTCTTATTTTAAAAGTCAAAACTAAAAATTCATAAATCAAAGAAAATAAGCTCTACAAAGTAATGAAATTGGCAAATGTCATGTCTACAAAGTAATGAAACTGGCAATGTCATTCAGATATAATACTTTTTATATGTTAAATACCATGTCTATATATATATACAACTGTATAGACCTTATTCAAAAACTGGCCGCCGAATTAGAATTATTTTATGTGCATATAAATTAGCCCTTATGACCTCGTTTTAAAGTAAAAATTCTTTACAATTTCCCACATGAAAACGAGTTCATAAGGGCTAATTTATATGCATATAAAAGAATTTTAATTCGGCAGCCATTTTTTGAATAAGGTCTATAGAACCATGTAGAACAGGGCAACAAATAATTGTGTCCCACACTGGAACCTAAATAGCCTAATTTCACAGTAAACACCATTTATATAAGAACCTTTTTAGGCTAACTTGGAAAAATCTAGGTTCTTATACGCGGATATACATTATAAGACCAAACTGCGACCAGTTGCGAAAAATGCAACATCAAGCCCTTCCGGCTAGGAATTGAACCCGCGACCCTGCGATGCTAGTGCAGTGCTCTGACCACTGAGCTACGGAAGCCGTTGCCAATTAGAGCTTGGCCACGAGTTCTGAATATATAATGTGTAATGCCGGGAGTAGAATTGAGTATAATACAAGTAATATTTGGCTTTTCACTCGATTAAACTGGATATACCAGGTAATTTTGGTGAAGGAAAATTTCGAGTGTAGAATACATGTATATATTAATATAAGACCAAACTGGGACCAGTTGCGAAAAATACAACATCAAGGCCTCGAGCTAAGCGGCCAAGCTCTAATTGGCATCGGTTTCCGTAGTTCAGTGGTCAGAGCACTGCATTATCATTACGGTCGCGGGTTCAATTCCTAGCCGGAAGGCCTTGATGTTGCATTTTTCGCAACTGGTCCCGGTTTGGTCTTATAATGTATATATTGACACTCGAAATTTTCCGTCACCTAAATTACACTTAGTATATCTAGGTTAGTATAGTCTTGAGAAAGACTATTGGTGGTCGTAGTACAGTGTCGGTATGGTGTAGTGTTGGTGTGGCACAGTGGTGGAGGTGCAGTGTTGGTGGTGATGCAGTGTTTGTGCCAGTGTAGTGTTGGTGGCAGTGCAGTGGTGGTAGCAGTGTAGTGGTGGTGAAGTGTTAGTGGTGGTGCAGGGTTAGTGGTGGTGCTGGGTTGGTGCCAGTGCCGGTGCAGTGTTAGTGCTGGTACAGTGTTGCTGTGTTGGTGCCGGTGGAGTGTTGGTAGTGGTACAGTGTTGGTACCGTGTTGGTAACAGTGCAGTGGTAGTGGTGCAGTGTTGGTGACGGTGCAGTGTTGGTGGTGGTGCAGTGTTGGTGCCAGTGTAGTGTTGCCGGTGCAGTATTCGTGCTGGTACAGTGTTGGTGCCGGTGGAGTGTTGGTAGTGGTACAGTGTTGGTGGGAATGCAGTGTTGGTGACGGTGTCGTGTATTGGTGGTGGCACAATGGTGATGGTGTTACAGTATCGGTGGCAGTGCAGTGTTGGTGGCAGTTGAATCCAATAATATACGATCAAGTGTTATAGACCACAGACTCGGAATGTGTTGCATCAGGATTTCTCAAACTCATTAATAATTCATAAGATAAAAAACATAGGAAATCAGTTACCGAGAGGGAGTTTGGGATATGTGATCAAACACTTGCATAAAGTAAGCCAACTTTTTCCTCGAATTTCTCTTAAAACACTGATTCATTTGAGAAGCTATATCGTACACTCGAAAGTTAAAAAGCTTGGTTTTTCAACACACTGCTCGGTGTTCGACATCAGATCAAACACTCCTTCTCGTATATGAGAGAGCAGAGAGAAGAGAAGAGAAGAGAAGTTAGGGATTTCTCAAGGTGACGTGCCGAGTTACATTTTAGGCAGATTGATTTCCAAGTCCGGAAATCAATCTGATGATGAAACACTCCTCCTCGTGTATGATATATTACGTCGACAACCAATGACAATGTACACAGAAGTCACGTTATTGTATAAATACTATTAGCATCAAAGCAAGATGGTCCATTACAATACGTTCAGAATTTGGCATGCACAGAATTTATGTTCTAGTTTACATCTTGTTTTATAAGAAACAGAACAACCAAGTTTTTCACCATAAATTATCCTACAAATTTACGCTTTTTAAAAAGATATTCGACAGAACACACTGAGATTTATATATCTTCTCACTGCAAACCCGGCAGAAATGAACGCCTGCCACAATCCTAGTCAAGGGTGCGACTTTTCCCACCAAAATTTCATTGGTTCATTCGAGTCTTATGAGGCGGGCTAGCCGGGCTGATTTTATGTCACGAAAATCTTATTACGACTATTTAAGAAATGCAAAATGACATAACGAAGCAAAATTGGGTTTTGGTTTTCTGTAGGTATAGCACACGGAGTATCAAAATTCCTTTTTGTAATGTGGTCAAAGAAAGATTCTCGTGACATAAAATCAGCCGTAACCGGGCCAGCCGGCCTCACGCTCGTCAAGCACGACAATAAGGCAGTTCGTAATTTCGACTGCGCATCAAAATGACGCGTTCTGCCGGGATAAAACTTATTTCAATTCCTAAATCAGGCTGGGGAATTCAGTATAACGAATTTGCAAGTGTAAGGCCTGCGCTAAACGTGGCACAATAGACGAATTTAATTCGAATTAACTTCGTCGGTAATTCGACGTCGAGTTAAACGTCGAATTTCAGTCGAATATAAAAGGGTTAACCTGAAAATCGTTTCAGATATGAAAATTTATTTTTTTCGTTTAATGGAAACTTTAACTACTTAGTTGATGATTTTGTTTCGTGTGGATAGTTTGTTTCTTCGTATTAATTTTATACCTTTTTGGGCTGTTTTTAAATTACCCTTTTGAAATCTTCTCTCGTTGCTATGGTAACCAAGATGGCATTTTTCAACTTTCTATTGTTTTTCTCGACAATAAGTTAACGAAGCATAGCAAAACATGAAAGAATGACTAGGAGATACATCAGGCTTTATGTCCAGCGGCTATAGTAAGAAGAATTAGCATCATGGGATCCCATGGGATACCAGTTTGTTGGTTTCAAGTCTTTATAGTACTCTTATTTCGTTGCAAATGGTTGGGAAAAGAAAGCAAAGCCGTTACAGAAAGAAAAGGAAAGGGAAGGGCTTTTCTGGGGTTCAGAAACAAGCTCAAAATGGGGGAAGAAACTGTCTTAGATGAGCAGGAAAATATTGCCGAAATTCGAAGCTTGAGTACACCGTCGACACCATCACCAAATAATGAAGACATGGCATCAAACTCAGATGAAAATGACCAACCTATGAGCTCTTCAAGGAAGAAATTAAGCCAGCATGGATATCGAGATAAAAATGGCTCGGATAATGAAGACAGAGAAGCAAATGTGCCTGAAGATAACAATGAAGATGGAGAAGGATACAGAATTGTTGATCTGGGAATTTAGTCATCTGTTCTTTCTAACGTTCACATGCAGATGTGAAGAAGGTACATGTACATATCATTTGTCAATTTTTTTTATACGAACTTGGAGTTGGAAGTTATTTTTAAATACTGCATTTTATATATGTCTTGCTTCTCTGCATTGTTAATATTTCCTACTGCTTTCCAGTTTCCTAAGCAGATATAAAGCAAACTATAAATAAAATTTATATTTACATATTTACACCTATATATTTATTTGTATCTTTTTCATAGGCAATTTGGTTCTAAGGGAAAATAAAGCTGGGGAAAATGGGTTAATGTCAAACCTGACACTGGAGTGCAGCTCATGCTATAATGACACCAGCGTTTCCACTTCCAACAGTGTTACAAACAGGGGAAGGTCGTATGATGTAAACAGACACGTCGTTTACAGTTCGATTGAAATGGGCTGTGGCTATGAAGGAATGGCTACACTTTGTAGTATCATGAACACGCCATTTTTATCAAGGCCTGCATTACTAGAGGATGAAGTCCAAAAGGAAATTAAAAGAGCTGGGCAAAATCTTCGCCAGGTCATTCTTGATGAAAATACAGAAGCTGACGATGGTCAAGTTGTAGATGCTTCTGTTAGCTTTGATGGCACATGGGCAAAACGAGGCTTTACCTCATTGACTGGAGTTGTGTTTGTCATCTCTGTTGATACTGGTGAAGTACTCGATTACCATGTGCTATCTAACGCTTGCCAGAAGTGTAACCTCAAGAAGTCACAATGTGATGATGACAACCTTTTTGAAGAATGGAGAATGGAGCATGTGGCAAGCAATGATTGTGATATCAACTTTGATGGCAGTTCGCCTGCAATGGAGGTTGAAGGGGCAGTTCTGTGGAATAGGTCCATAGAACATCAAAACATCCGGTACAAATGGATGATTAGTGATGGAGATAGCAAAGCATTTGCCTCTGTTGAGCATACCTACAAAGGCTGTGAAGTACAGAAGCAAGCCTGTGTGGGACATGTGTAAAAGCGGATGGGAAACACCTGCTCAACCTAAAAAGCCAGACCAAAGGAAAATTACATGGTGGAAAAGGACGGCTTACTGAACTGAAAATCAAGAAGTTGCAAAAAGATTATGGTCTTGCTATTCGTCAAAACACTCTCAACAAAGCAACTCCATCAAATAGAGAGGTTGATGTAGCTGTGTATACAATGAAAAAGAACATCATTGCTTTCCTACATCACAATGTCAAATTGGAAACCCCAGCCACACAGCACAGATTTTGCCCTGCAGGTGAAACGTCGTGGTGCAAATGGCAACAAGACTTGGCGACAGGAACAACGACTTACAAGGGAGATAACTGTGTACCAGCAGTTTTCCTAAATATCCTTAAGCCAGTGTACATGAATCTAAGTGACACTACTTTACTCAAACGATGTGTGCGTGGAGCAACACAGAATGCCAATGAGTCCATCAATGCTTTGGTATGGACAAGATGTCCAAAGCATAAGCACCATGGTGCCAAAGCGATTCGCTGTGCTGTGGCCTCTGCTGTTTGCCATTTCCATTGTGGTGCGTCAAGTAGGAAAATAATCATGGAAAAGCTGCTAGTTCCAGCAGGAAAACATACAAGAACAGCATCATGTATCAAGGACCGGAAGCGAGTCAGGCAATCCGATTTGATGGCGACAAAAAAAGAAAAGAGACGTCGTCAAGGCCAGCAACTTCTTCGTGTCCAGAGAGAAGAAGCCCTAAGAGATAAAGAAGGGGTGACATACGAAGGAGGAGGGTTTTAATTGAACAATAGAATTGTTAGATATCATAATAGAAAAAAAAATTTATATCATATTTGAAACTTTTTTGAGACCATAAACTTTAAAGCCATTTTTCAGGATTGTACTTTTTATCATTTGAGAAAGGATATCTACTGAACCATTTGACCAACTGACTTGAAATTTTCAGGAGCAATAGATATTACCAGGTTAAAGTGGATACGCTGAGGATTTTGTCATAACATTTTTAGAAACAGAAAAATGTAGAAAATTTGAATAAGAAATGATGCTATTATTTTAGACGGGTGCTATTACATCAGTTTTTTAAATATTTCAAAATCCTCAGCTCATCCCTTCAAATATTACGTATAAATAACAAATTTAAAATAATAACACAAGCCTCTGTATTGTATAACCAGATATCTTTTCTCAACTGCATGTTGGTCATTCACAGCATGTGGCCTGTTTGACAGCTTGGTTACCAACAGCAACGCTATGTGTTGACTCAAAATTGCAATTATAATAATCTTTGGTTCATAAGCTATGCCATGCTTTTGATGTAGATTACATTTGCTATGGGGTAATGAAAACTGATAAACGATTTGTCCCCAGTTCAGGTTAACCCTCCCCGTAAGTCCTCATGAATATTCTTCGGTTTGAACGGCCATGTTTACCTGACCCAATCTTTCAAACTGTCACGCGGCTTACGCGTACTAAATAATGACGTCACACGTCCTGCTAGAAAGTCAAAAAAACAAGAGAGTAGGATCTTTTCATCATCAAGAGCGAGATGAAAGGACACTACCATATATGGCACAAACGTGTCCCCAACGTCCATATATGGAAACAACCTGTCCCCGTTAATTTTAGAAAAAGCCGTTACTCTGACGACAGAAGGTTCATCGCGCTAACTGATTGGCTTTGTGTGGTACAACGCCTACTTTGATCCTACCCTCTCACTTTTGACAATAAAACGTGACAGTTTGAAAGATTGGGTCGGGTAAACATGCCCGTTCAAATCGAAGAATATTCATGAGGACTCACGAGGAGGATTGTAGCGTATTTCAAGCAATCCAAAGTTCATTGAACATTAAGGCGCGACAAACAGACAAATTTTTGTCAACAATTGTTTGCTGAGACAATTGTATGCTGAGACAACTTTTCACTCGAGCCATATCGAGCCTGTCCTAGAGCCCGTGATCAGGCTGAGAAATTCAGTATAACAAATTTGCAAGTGTAATTGAAAATGTAAATGAACCCTGCGGCGTTAGGCTGATGTTATGCATAAGAATAAGTTTTATTCCGACGCAAAACGCGTCAATCTTGATGCGCAGTTGAACTGGCTTATTATACAGCTGCATGTGACTAGAGGGGATTTGCGTGATGAACGTTTCTAAACTCGAACACTGAAAATAAATTGTTAGTCGGAATGGTCCTGATGTTTCGACTGTTTTGTCAAAATTAGCCTCAAGAAAATTTTGAAAATAAAGCCCGATTTCGAGTTTAGCTTAATGAGCATGACGTCAATCGCACTAATTAGGTTTGTACACTTTTCTGAAAAACGGCGCTAAAAAGTCACAAAACGTCGTTGCGTTCACACGGCACCGGATCGAAATTGAGTGAAAACGGCGCTTTAACCGTAGAGGTTTGAAAACGATTCCTAAACGGAGATGAAAAGATGAAAACGGACTCTTGGCGGTGTCGTGTGAACACAAGATCCGGCACTTTTTCGCTCCGCTTTAGTACCCAGTTCCTAAATTTTCAGCTGCTAACCAAACGGCTGGCATATTTTACAGCGATGGAAAACTTTATTTGCCTTCTCGACTTCGGAAAGCTTCTGCTAAGAACTTTTGCTGCTGTTTGAACATTACAACAATGACTAGCCAGTGTAAATAGAAGAAGATTAAGTCAATAAGGAGAGTTCCTAATAGAAAGACTAAAATTGTAAAACTAGAATGCACTATATGCTTTGGTAGGATAATATTCTTTGAATTGCTACTCGTTTCCGTTTACTTTTGACCAGATATGGCTATTTAAACAGTGCACAGCATTGAAATACTGGATGTACACCAGAAGGTTCCAGAGTAGTGTGAACACTAGTGGTGTGCGTCGGATCGGATTGACACCTTATAATCCGAGGGTTTGCCAAAACTGTCAATCCGAATCCGATCCGATCCGAAGCCAAAAAATTGTAGTACGATCCCATCCGATCCGAAAACAGCCGCTCAAATCCGATCCGGTCCGAAAAAATTAAAACACCGGATATGCAATAGTTGCGCAAAGAAAACCAATGAACAAATAAATTTAAGAAAACTACTATACAATAATAATCTTATGCAATAGTAACGTTCATATGTTGTGCAATGTGCATACAACTAGTGAATTTGTTAATTTTGTGACAAAAACAATGACAAAAGTGAATCTGATGCGGGTAAAAAGTGCAAAATCCGATTCGATCCGATCTGAGAAAAGAAGAACAAAATCCGATCCGATCCGAGAAAAAAAGAACAAAATCCGATCCGATCCGAACGATAAAAGTTTAGTCCAAATCCGATCCGAATCCGATCGGACCGGATCGGATTCAGATCGGATTCGCACACCTCTAGTGAACACCTTCAAAGCGTCGTTAAATTATGACGGATTCGTCTGAACGTAACAACATTTTACCGTATATTTTCTACACCGGACTCGTGTGAACGCAGTCTGAATAGAACTATGATAGGCGTTCATTTCGCCTCCCAGCTTCCCAAACAGAACGCAGGCTACAACTGCAAATCCGACACTGAGTTACATACGATCCGTTTCGCACATACAAACATCTACGTTCGCCTTTGTCTCTTTGGGTGGGCATCAACGACAATTGAGTTGGCCATAAAGTCATAAGGCGTTCGATAGTTCTGCAGAAACATGGCAGTGAACATAATTGGAAAGAAAAACGTGATCATGAAGTTCTTTAGTATGGCTCTCACACAAGCCCTAGAAAACGAAAAAAGAAGAAGTTTGAATCAGGGTTCCCACCCCTCAAAGAACGGCAAATTCAAGGGCTTTTCCAGGACTTTCTAAATAGGAGTGAGACGAATCCTTCAAACATTTTTTAACCTTTAAAAGTTTTTTAGCTCTTTGAAGAATCAGCAATGTACACCCTTGAGTTAAACTTAATTCAGCGAATTTAAGCCGGTTTTCCATTTCTAATTCAGCCGAGATCGAAAGGCGTTCGACGTTTCAACGGGGTCGAACGCCGTTCCAAACTATTGCCGTTCTAACTTTCAACTCACTGAAGGTAAACAACATGAGAGATGAACAGTCAAAAATAAGTTTATTTTAATGATTTACGGAACTATAAGTAACTTATAATAAGTAACTTATAATAAGTTACGGCAACATTTTGCAAGTTTATATAACAAAATTTTAAAACAATAACAACTGTAAACCTAGTGTGAGGTTGGGCCACCTGTGATAAGACAAACGAAAAATTGGATTCGCGAGAATTTATTATTCGCAAGTGGGAAACCGGCTTTACGGGCAATCCCGTTTTATAAAAACAGAGTGCTGCGTATAGGAGTCTTTTGAACTGGGCAAAGTGAAAATGTCGTAAACTGCCGATATTTTTAGGGGCTAGTCATTATTTATAGTCGGGGTGGGGACCGAAGGGAAAATACGTTGGAGCGCAAAAAAATGTTTAACCCCATCATTTTTAAAACAAAAAAAATGCTTTAACCCTACCACGGGTGGCTTGTGCTGTTAGCGCGCTGCCTCTCACCAATAGTTAAGCCCGATTAGACGGGGTTAGTACTTGGATGGGTGACCGTCTGGGAATAACCCCGTTCTCGAGCTTGGACCATGTGAGTACAGTTTAGTTGGTCTCCCTGTGCTCCGAGGGTCTCCCTGTGCTCCGAGGGTTTTCCGCCGGGTTCTCCGGTTTTCCTCCCTCCGCAAAATCAACACCATCTGGGATAGGAGTGGCGCCCACCCCTACCTTAGGGTAGTAGCTAATGAAAGAGCTCCTTCTGGCTCCTCCAACCGCGGTCGACCGGTATGGTAATGAGTACCTATACATAGTAATTTATAAAATGATTTAATTCACCAAGGTAAAATTTTCATGGCAGTCAAAGTGTTAATTAGTTGACAGTGGTGAAGAGAAAAGGAAAGCCAGGAGAAAAATCGAGCAGTCAAGTGTAAGAACAAGAAAAAGAGAAAGCAATATTAAGTCAGAGAATGAACACTGAGATTTGTCCCCGAGCCCAGGCGTAGGGCCGAAGGACCGGAGCCCGGTGAGGGTGCTAATCTCGACACGTGTGGAGTCCATTTTACACGCGTGTAGAAAAAGTGAGGGGAATATAATCTGGGAAACAGTTTATATATATGCGTCGTAGGGTGTCACGCGGTAAGACTTGTTGGGCACTGGCATTAGTGACTAACAATGAAGCAACCGCTAAATTTTAAACTAAATCTCTAGCTATATTTTGCGAAACGAAATGGTTTCGTTTAACGAAACGAAATGGAGCCCGCTCTACTAAACTTAAAAGAGAACAACGAAGAAAAGAAGGAACAAACAGCCGGTTTAATATGTCTTGAAGAGAAACTTGAAGAAACTAATCGCCGCGTATGGTAAACAAAAACCCGATCTGAATTGGCAGTTTTTGTGGTCACTCAGTGGTCACAAAATCATTTTAAAGTTAACGGTAGGAGATTTGTATTTATTTGTTTTGTTGATTGGAATCATTGTAAACGCCAAGACCGACAATACGTTTAAATAACAACCTTTTTAGTCACTCCTCAGTTAAACTTAACCTAGCAACTATTATATTATCAAGTTTTATACCTTGTGCAGGACTCCATGCGTGTCGAGATTAGCACCCTCACCGGGCTGCGGCCCTTCGGCCCTACGCCTGGGCTCGGGAATCAAGTTTTATACCTTGTGCATGCAGCTCCACTTTTTATATACAGCTCCACTTTTCCGTGCTTTCCCTTTGCTCGTCCAAACCGTAAGTCAACTATTAATTATCCTGAGGATTAGGGTTTGTTTTTGCTGTATGAGGAGTGCTTATTTTAATCAAGGGGGTGGTTCAATAATATAAAAGAGGGCGAGGGGTTGTTGCATCGATGTATTTCTAGTTGCGAGGATGATGTTGCAATTGACATTTTGACAGATGATGAACAGTAAATCAACCCAATTTTGGGGTTGCCGTTCTTTCTTCAGAATAAGAGGGAATTGATTGGTCTGTATGCTATTATAACTGGAACTTTATGATAGATTATTATTGTGCTATTTTATAGGAACTTTGACCATTGATTATGGCTTGTGCTGTACCGTGGGCCTAAGTGAGCAAGTGAAACCCCGCTAGTCAAAACAAGATTCGTCCTTTTAAATATAAATTATAATGGTATCTACAACATAAATATATAATAATAATAATATATAATATATAAATAATAATAATAATAATAATAATAGTAATAATAATAATAATAATAATAATAATAATAATAATAATAATAATAATAATAATAATAATAATAAATAATAATAATAATAATAATAATAATAATAATAATAATAATAATAATAACAAAAGGTCCGCTATGCGTACATGTATCTGCGCCAAACCCACCACTGTGAGAATCTTGTCAAGATCTTGTGTGATCTTGTAAGATCTTAAGAAAAATCTTATAAGATTTTTACACGTAGCTGATCTTATAAGATTTTAGCGAGATGATCTTATAAGATAATTAAAGATAAAGTACACGTTCTCTGACCAAAATAATTTTTTATCATGACTATTGACTCACAAAAACTGTGGTAGATCACACTCACAAGTTTACTATAAGTCACGTTAAAAATACTTACCAGTTTTATCAGGAATATCCCGTCTCCGAAATGTTTTAGTGCAAAGCTTTGTCGGAAATATAGAATTTAACGGCTAACTGCATCGGGTATATGCCAATACGGCTGTTGAACCGGACACCGCGGGTCTAAAGTATACCCCTGAATCGTTTGTAGGTTTGTGCCATTTTGGAAACTTATACCGTTAGATAGAGCGTTAATTCTGGACAACAAATATGTATTAGAGAAAATAGAATAGCAACGGAGAAAAATCTATTTGAACTGAGATGTGCGTCAAATATCAAATGGCAATTATCGGGTCAAACGCAATCAGTCATATTTAAAGTATCCCTGAATCGTCTGTAGGTTTGTGCCATTCACGAAACTTGTACAGTTAGATAGAGCGTTAAACACTCTACACATATGTGAATTAGAAAAAATCGTATAGAATAGAACCTTGAAAAATCATAGTGTTTTAGTCAAAAACTTTGTCGGAAATATAGAATTTAACGGCTAACAGCCGTATTGGGATATATCTTCATTGCAGTTGAGCCACCGGATACCGCGTGTTTAAAGTATACCCCTGAATCGTCTGTAGGTTTGTGCCATTCACGAAACTTCTACAGTTAGATATAGCGTTAAATTCTGTACAAGATATGTGAATTAGAAAACATGGTATAGAATAGCAACGGAGAAAAGGCTATTTGAACTGTCATGAGCGCAAATATCAAATTGCATTATTACGCTATTTACTTGGCGTACGGTCAAACGCGGTCATATTTAAAGTAAATCCCTGAATCGTCTGTAGGTTTGTGCCATTCACGAAACTTCTACAGTTAGATATAGCGTTAAATTCTGTACAAGATATGTGAATTAGAAAACATGGTATAGAATAGCAACGGAGAAAAGGCTATTTGAACTGTCATGAGCGCAAATATCAAATTGCATTATTACGCTATTTACTTGGCGTACGGTCAAACGCGGTCATATTTAAAGTAAATCCCTGAATCGTCTGTAGGTTTGTGCCATTTGGGAAACTTGCACGGTTAGATAGAGCGTTAAATTCTGTACAACGTATGTGAATTAGAACAAATCGTATAGAATAGCAACGGAGAAAAATCTATTTGAACTGAGATGAGCGCAAATATCAAATTGCATTATTATGCTATCACTTGGCGTACGGTCAAACGCAATCATTTTAAAGTATTCCTGAATCGTCTGTAGGTTTGTGCCATTAACGAAACTCGTATAGTTAGATAGAACGTTAAATTATGTACAAGATATGTGAATTTGAAAAAATCGTATAGAATAGAACCCTGAAAATCGTAGTATTTTAATCCAAAACTTTGTCGCTTCGGAGGACTTCGTGATATGGCGAACGAAATATTGTAAACACGATCGGATGAAAAATACTTGTTTCCATCGTTCAAACTGACAGCTCGTATAGGTGACACTGAAAAATTCTGAGCTTCGATTGTCCCCGATCATGCCCGATTCACTTGTCGCGCATTGTTTACAGCTACACAAAAAAGTTAACACACGCAATATATCTGCTGCGCAGATACAATAATAATAATAATAATAATAATAATATAAAAGTATAGTATTTTATTAATAATGATGATGATTTATTCCCACGTCTCTACAGTGTAGCTCTACATCTGTGAAAAACCTACAATAATATAATATACAAAACTAGAGGGCAGTCAGAGACTGCATATACCTCCGCCAGCGGGTTATTAGCACTGATCTCTATATAAACTGGATAGGGCATTCCCTATGGCCAGCAGTCAAACATTTCCGTCATCTCGTGCTAGTCGCTGCCATCTTACGTAGTGGAACATATGACGCATTGCGGCCTTACAACTTGTTACCAATCCTAAAGTTGACTGGCATAAGCAATATTGACGTCAGCACGGTCAGATTATCCGGGGGAGGAATATTTAAAGTACTCTGTGCCGGGGGAGTCGGAAAAGCCGTAAAGCAAACAACAGATGCCGGTTCGTTTAGTTTTCACTGTTTAACAACAAATACAGCCAAAAGATGGAAAACGAAATATTGTTAAGGCATTAAGATTACTATAAAAGGCACAATTTAAGACTTTATAGTCCGTTTTTCAGTTTATATTATCGAGAAGTTTCTTCGTTGTCGGCACTGAAGAAAAACAACGAAATTTAAATGTTTTACAGCTCAGTAATAGAAACAAATGCAAGAAATTAGCGTCTTAAACCTTACTGAGTACTTCTTGTGTCCTTACATTCGTTTAAATTTTCCTAAAATAACTCTTTTTGTCTGTTTTCAATCTACCAAAGCTTATGAACTTTAGTGGCGACCATCTTAGGTAGTGGTCACGTCATCATACAGCTGGCACGCTAAATTCGGCCCCATGTCCTATCCAGTGGACCAGTTTTATTGAGATCAGTGGTTATTAGAGATATTTAAAAAGAAAACGAGCCATCCCGCTAACGAGGCTAGCTCACGAGACCAACACATGCAGAGATCAAAATTACCAAAATTATGCAAAAATATTTGCATAAAATAAGGATACGGAGCGCAATCAAGCATTTCTTCTGCACGGGAATCTTGCGATCAGATTTTTATTAATTTCTCATCCAAATTTTTAATAAATCCAAGCAAAATTTAAGGTGGCTCCCTACTGTTTAAAAGTTGAAGAAACGCAAGTTTCAATCTCAGACAGTGCTCATGAGTATTTTGGAAAACAATGATGATAACAGTGACGTTTCAAAATGGCCGACCCCCCGTAAATTTACATTTAATTCAATTTATTTCAAAAACGAGTTCGGTGGCCCCCGATTTTTTTTTGCATTAAAACACTTTTTTAAATTTAAGTAATCAATAGGCAGATTTAAAAAAAATTCTGTAGATCCAATTTTTTTATCAAAGAAAAATTATGGTTTTCTATTTTTTCAAAATAAATGGTTCTATAGATATTTTTTTAAATTTTACTACGGATTACTTTAACTTAAAGAAATGTTTTAATGCAAATAAAATTAGGGGTCACCGAACTCGTTTCTGAAATAAATTGAATTAAATGCAAATTTACTGCCATTTTGAAACGTCATTGTTGTCATAGCAACGGCTGAAACATTTAACATTTTATTAAATCACAATATTTACAAAAATAGTACTAAGGAAATTAATGTATTAAACAGGAGAAAATTATTGAAAATATGTATACATAGCAATATTTAATTATGTGCAGCAGCCAAAGTAGCATAAAGCTTTCGAGTTGACTGCTGTCAAGTGGTAGAAAAATAACTATTGGAAATTAAATTGAGTTAATTCATTCTTTTTTTTAGTAAACATAAATCAAAGCTAAATAGTCATGTGTATATATAAAGCTTGTTTACGTAGAGAAAAGTACAACATATTCCAAATATCATAAACATGATTACAAACAGTTGCACATAGAACATAACAGTATTTTTGTTTAAAAAGGAAGTTATGATACCTAACATTCATAATTTATAAGGTAACTTTTACATTGCTTTTTGAAGGACTTAAGAGGTAAATCCTTCAAATAGCAAGGAATGGTTTCCCATAATTTAGAGGAAAGATATTTGAAAGTAAATATACCATAATTTGTTCTAATTTTTGGCCTAATAAGATTTTCATTTGGTGAATATCGTGTATTGTAAGAATGCAGACTTGATACTGGCGTAATAAAATCTGCAAGTGCAGAAGGACCACTATCTGATTTGTTATTCTTTATCTGATGAACAAGTATTAAGGTCTTCAGTTTCAAAATGTTTTCAAATTTAAGAACCCCAAGCAATTTATAATAAGGATCCAGATTATCTCTCTTGTTCACGAAAAATATACATCTAATACATTTATTTTGTCTAACAAAAAGTTTTTTCAGCTTAGTTTTATAAGTATTAGCCCAACTGATGATGGCATAATTTAAATAAGGATAAATAAGTGTATAATAAAGTTGTTTTAAAACATGCAAATCTAAGTAGTGTCTTAATTTATATAATATCCCTGTATTCTTAGCGCGTAATTGGTTATCCAAGATCCAAGATGGCCGGACGTGTTTTTGAGTAGGCCATAAAATCATTTATAACATAAGCTGTATATGCATAATCAAGAAACACATTATCTGTTAACAGTATTTAATGTTTTGAACGTTATTCTATACATAACTTAGTTTCACTCTTTTCAAAAATATTCAGAAAGTGCTCACTTTCTGAGGTGGGAACTAGCCGTGGCGACAACAACCAGACCAATAAAGACTAAGTAAGACTTGACTATTCATTTGTGTTTTAAAAAAAGAATATGTTACATTAGTATAAATACACCGTTGATTATAGAAAATCGCGCGCGCTGATTGGTCGAGCTACTTCGGATTAATTCTCGATAATCACCTACAGCGTTTATCCAAAATGGCCGCCAGCCAAGACAGACGAGGAAATGAACAATTTTAAAGAAAATGTTGTTCCTAAAAGTACGAAAATGTGTATTTATACTAAAACAATTATTCGCCTCAGGCTCAGTGAATATCGGTGAATAATAACCTCGACTTCGTCTCGGTTATTATTAACCGATATTCACCTCGTCTTTGGCGAATAATTGTTAAATATTGACAAAGAAGCCATGTACAAATTGCCTACCTTATCTTTTTGGTAGTATGCTTAATGAGTAATGAGTAATGATTTATTTAACGTCATAAACACAGGATGTGGTCGCCCAATCATCCGAGTCAGGGGCTCATGTTAAAAGTGCACGACATAAGGTAAGACCTAACGTGTTGATTTTACGGAGGGAGGAAAACCGCAGAACCCTGCGAAAAAACCTCGAAGCATAGGAGAGGCCAACTAAACTCTACTCACATGAAATTCAAGTTCGAGAACGGGGCTATTCCCAGACGGTCACCCATCCAAATACTAACCCCGTCCAACTGGGCTTAACTACAACGGTGAAAGGCAGCGCCCTAACAGCACACGCCATCCGTGCTTCCCTTATAATTTTAACTTTTGTGTCGGACTCTCTGACCAGTCCAAATATTTCAGTGTTTTCCCCATTCTCGTCGGATTCCCAACGCAGTGACGTCAGGCGCATTCCAAACATTCCAAACTCGTGCCCAGGGCCCCAGACTCATGGTATAAACATGTTTGTCATTTCCCTCCTCGGCAACAAATCTCGTGTATAAATATCGTGTAAATCGTATCGTATCCATCATGAATCGCGAGGTAAACGAAGCTATGCGTTTGAAAGAATGGGACAATCTAGTTTAGTGTTAAAGAGAGAACAGAAAGACGCCATAACAGCCATCGTTCGACGTTTGCGGAGTCGAAGGCATCACAGCTGTATTGCCAAGCGGATTTGGCAGATTCAATATTTATCAACTTCTTCCCCTGGTGTTTGACTAGTCTACAATCTAAAACGAGGAACATCAGCCCACTCTGGGAAGAAAGTGTTGTTTTGGTCAACTCAGTTTTAAACGTACTCATTGAAGACCAACTGGCGAAACGAAAGAATATGGGATTGAAGGCTGTTGTTTTGAGAGACGATCGCAACATGATAAATATTAGTTTATATATAGTATTATATTTTCGAATTTAAATGTGGTGTATTGCTGTTATTAGATTTGTCAAATTATATCAAACGTACGTTTATGGCAAACAGAGTGTACATTGTGAAATTTTTATTTTGTTGAATTTGTTTGAATTATTTTCATTGTTTCGTAAAGCCAACCAGAACGCTCATATTTCCAGAGATTCCCAGAGCCACTTCACATGTGTTTTCCCGCTCTTTTTTTGAGATGCGAGCTCGGACGTCGCGCACGCGCAAAACGTTTGGCAGCGGTGTTGTCTCATGGGCAAGTCTTCAAAGGGCCTGGATACTAGCTTTTCCCCTCTAATGGCGCCGTTCTATTTTCCTCGCACATCTGACTGGACTCAGCATAGGAATGCCCCCTCTATGTATGATCTCTATACATGCAACCTCGTACCCAGGGTATGTTCCTCTGCAGCATTTTGCATGCTCAAAAAATAAGCATCCTGAATTGAGAGTGGCTTAACATGTAATTATTCACTTGAACTGACCGAGTAGATGGTGACGTTTCAATCCTTGACAAAACATGCGAAACATTCTTCAATGCAGAGACATTTTGTTTTGCCCAGTTTCCCACAATTATCTAACAGTGCTCTGGCGTTTCGTTGGTAAACGTTTTCCAAATCGCTGAACAAATCGCTAAACAACTGTCAAAAAACGGCACGCGACGCGGTCAACTGGAATTTGCAGTAACTTCAAGTGGTGAGAGGCAGCGCGCTAACAGCTCGTGCCACCCATGCCTCCAGGCTCCCTTTGTGCGCATGGGACATAGAAATAATATACCTAGAATGCGGGCTCCTATCTCCTGTCAGTCAAAAAATTGTCGCCACAAAATGGCGGATTTATAAGGGCAAAAGGAACTCGCCCTAGGACTTTTTAACAGTTTTTACACGGCCGCGGTTGATAACCGGTGTGGAGTGGACGATGGATGTATTTCAGCACTGAATTTCTTTGTTTTTTACGCCGGGAAATTTACTGGATTAGTGAATTTAAAGATAAAGGCATGTGAAGTGCAATATCCTTCGCCAAAACATTTCGAACATCAAACTCTGGATGTAGAAATGGCGACGATAGCGGCCTTTTAATACGAATGTCGAATGGTTTTAGTGTTTTTACTGTTTTACATTATATATATTTTAATGATTCCCACTTGCCAATCTGTATGTGATTTATACTGAATGTGGAGGATTAATCCAGGAGACAGTAAGTGTTTTGTTCTTTTTTATCCAATCTAATAGGGATTCTAGCTTGTGATTTTTGAAATATAAAATGTTTATGCACCTGTCATCAGTCTTTTCGATATCTATTTATATTGACATCTTAAATCCGTGTTTTTCTTAAGATTTTCTCCTAGTTTCCATTACGTATTTGATTATTTTATTTTATTTTAAACGGGCTTCCTTTGATGCAGACAATTTCTGAGTTTCAAGTTTAGCATGAGCCTATGTTTTTGTTGCTTTTTGTAATTGTGGTGAATTGATCGAAATATAATTTTGAACTTATAGTTTTTAGTACGTTTAACAAAGCAAGTGTCTTGCAAATTGTTTTATTTTATGCTAATGTGTATGTGGCTGATTTGTTGTCATGCATGTATCCAATTTATCCCTGAAACGTCCTCCAATTCTTTATTTTGAGAGGCGATCATTGTTGTATATATATATATCCCACCCCTTGCAAAATTCAAAATGGCGGATCTATAAGGGCAAAATAAATTTAATTTGGACACCTGTCACGTGACAGAGCACGCATTCTAGGTATATTATTTCTATGGTATGGGAGTAATGCGTGTACCCTGTGTGGTAATGAACTATAAACTATGCTTATTTAAAGTGATTCACTGATGAAAATATTGTTGGCAATGTTTTTGCATAATCCTAAAGATGTTATGGTAGTTAGTAATCGTGCAAAGTTTCATTTCAAAATTCGATGAAGAAATATATGTTATTTACCGCCTGGGAGGTCCGTATAGAAAAATATTTGCCCGAGGTCTTAAAAAAGGCCTGAGGCCACAGGCCGAGGGACATTTTTGAGACCGAGGGCAAATATTTTTCTGTACGGACCAACCAAAACGGTAAATAACTTATTTATTTTTTTGTTACATAATCATATAAATGAACATAATTGAATTAAGTTGCGTAATCGAGATGACGTTCACGTGATACTCGTTCGAGAGTAAACAACTGCCGATATGCAGTCTGACAGGGAAGCTTGGAACCTTTTTTGTGATAAAAAAAACACTCAAAACTTGAAGATCTAGTTACGAAGGGAAGTCAAAATGCAGTCCAAGTGTTTTTAAAGTTTAGTTGACAAAGATTCTTCGTCGTTCTTCTTCATCGCTTGCTCGTTTTTGGCTGTTCGCTTGGAAAGTCGCTTTCAATATTTGGCTGACCGGCATGAAAATTGAAAGTGTGGTCCTCGAGTTTGAAGACGAAAATGCTTGTAGTAAGCCATTTGTAATTTCAAGTTTCAAGGACATGAGACAATAACGTTGGCATGTGGAAAATATTTTATTAAAAGGTAAAGACTTGCAGCGGTTTTGTTGAGTATAGCGGTTGGATAACAGAAGAAAGACAGTTTAGTGTCAAAAGGTTTCAGCTTTTATATCTTCTCGTGGTATGATTTTTTATATATTGTTTCATCTATATTTCATTTTATATATTGTTTCTTCTATATTGTTTCATTCAGTGATTCAAAATACTGTGTTCACAAGTTTATGTATGTTTTTCCTACCGTTTTAAACTGTTTTCTTTACAAATATCGTTCGTAAATTTTGCTTTGTCACAGTTTTCCCAGCGTTTCTTTTAAAATTCGCTGTTTACACATGAAGTTGTCAAAACCATTTGGATAATAAAACTCGTTTGCATCCCCATAGCTCTCTGTTGAATATATTTTTTCTGTGGCAAGCGAAATAGTTGAATATGAATATGAAAATCGATCAATTTTAATGACAGAATGTAAAAAAATAACTTTTTGGACCGCGGTCCAAGATATCGTAAAAAACTGCCCGCTCACGTAGCCAATCAAATTGCAGGAAAGCCTAGGATTCCGCCCGCTCACGATTAATAAAAAAATAAAAGGTGGTATTTTACGTGTAAAGTTTGTATTTTGGAGCGCCACCATTAAAGTGCCGAGCTTGAGAAGAATGAGTCGGGGAAGCTTATGACGTCATACACTCAATAACAACAATGACCCTTTTGTTGACAACAACAATTATCTTTTGTTTTTATCGAGTCTATGACGCCATAAGTCCTCCTCAACTCATTCTTTTCAAACACAGCCAATTTAATGGCGGCGTTCCAACATACCCACTCCGCACGTAAAATACAACTTTGTTTTTGGGAATTTCGAAATGAAACTTTATACAATTATCAAGTTCCATAATATCTTTAGGATTATCCAGAAACATTACCGACAATATTTTCATCAGAGAACCACTTTAATTTAAAACTTACCGCCATGGAAAAAGCCTCCTCGAAGCACTTCCAGAAAAACGACGTAATTGGCCTTCAACTGGTGTGAGTCCTTGGTAAGAAATAACTGTTATGCCCATCATGTATTTGCCAAATGTTGCTCCACCAACTGAACAAGGGAATGAGACAGCAAGGAAAAATGCCTGCCAAAATAAAACCATCTGGTATTATTAGCCTGAAAAAAATTTCAGAAATTACTTCTTGGGTTTCAGTGACGAGGTGTTAAAGGGCATATGACTCGAAAATTAAGTTTGTCTTATTGAAAAGAACATTTAAAATGATAAAATAACATCTTTTGCAGTTTTTGGTTTCCTTACTTCGTTTTTGAGATATATATTCCAGTTTGTTTGATATGCAAATGACACAACTTTTTACGTCACACGTGCATAATGAGTATTATGAGTTACCGAGAGAAGGTTACATATCTTTGCTATTGCGAAACGAAATCACTTGGAATTCTACATGTTTGGTGTTGTGGGTAGAAACACGCACATGCTTCCTTTGAGTTAAGCCCATGTTTTCATAGTAGCAAAGATATGTAACCTTTTCTGATAAATCATTATGCACATGTGACGTAAAACTGGAAATTTAAACTGGAAATTTGATTTGATTTTCTAACAAATCAAGATCATACAACAGTAATCTAAAATATATTGTATATATATACCCATTAAACTTTTAGACACTTTGTATGGTGGTAATAAAATGTGTTTTTCTGTGGGACAACTATAATGTTTTTCAGTGTCTTTAAAGTGCCTACATGGACTTGGGGGGAGTTGTCGAGTTTACAAAAGGGACTTTAAGATGCTAGGACGACGACGGTGGTTAAAGCGCAAGATAAGTTTTACAATTTAAAGAAGTCACGGTTAACTAACTATTATATTTGATATTTGAAGCTATAGTTTAATGATTTCCAAAACGCCCCAGTATTGCTAAAATGATTGTATAGTATCCGTATTGAAGTCAATCTCAATCTCAAGCAACAGTTCTCATCTTTTGGCCGTCGACGTCGTCCTGAAGACGTAACAACGCTCTAAGTGGTAATAGCAATGATAAATACCCTTCTTCCAAAAAATTGTATTGTATTAAATCATTATGCACGTGACCTCAAAATGTTCAAGGAAACGAAAAACTGCAAAAGATGTTACTTTGTCAGTTCTTTCAAAGAAAAAAGACTTAATTTTCTTTTCATACTAGACGCGTGCGCTGATTGCTCGAGCTACTTCGCACTAATTCTCGATAATCACCTACATCGTTGATTCAGTCAAAATGGCCGTCAGCCAATTTGTCAATGCGACAGACGAGTAAATTAACAATTTTAAAGAAGATGTTGTTCCTAAAGGTATGAAAATGTGTATTTATACTAAAACAATTATTCGCCTCAGGCTCAGTGAATATCAGTGATTATTATATGGCACAAGTTACTTCCGTTGAAATCGTGTGTTCTCATTGGCTGAGAAGCGTCACGTGCCGGTCGATAATTTTCCGTAATGGACCGGTCGATTACGGATTTTGGCAGACATGTTGTTTGCAACTAAACAATGAAAGAAAACCGCAAAAATTTTGTGAATTCAATAACCTGAGGACTAAATTATGTATGAGTGGGACGATGAGCAATCTGGCAGTGAGTTTTAGGATTCCGAAAGCGATGACAACAAGAGCAACAACATTGAAAATGATGAGTCTACGTCACACGCTCGAGGTCACACTATTGACAAGGTAATGTAAGATGTGTTGTTTCAAAATGCCATATAATAAACCTCTTATTAACCTCGTCCGCTTGGTCATTACGGAAAAATATCAGACCTCGGTCTTTATGAACAGACCTCGCCCTACGGGCTCGGTTCGTACTGTCAAGACCTCGGTCTGATATTTTTCCGTAATGACCGCGCTCTCGGTTAATAAGAAGTTAATACTGAATAACCGAGACGAAGTCGAGTTGTTAAATACTGACACTACAATACTCATACTGTACCTCATACAAAAATACAATCAATCTATAGACCAATGCTTGCACAAGGACATCCTCAATATCTTTGAAATTTGTGGTTTCATCAACAACCAAAATATACTGAATCTGTGCATTAAGCTGGTCAGGATCTTTGCTGAAAAAAAAAATATACTAAAATCATAAACAATATATACTGTATATATACAAGAGAGGATAAAAGCGAGAGGGGGATATAGTATAATGGGTCTAGTCCCACCCTAATTCCTAAGATCTCGAGATAGCCAATCACCAAACGATACTCATAGCATGTGACACCTACGTGGCGGCTTACACGTTCCTTTCGGGAAAACAAAATGGCGGGAAAATCATAGGAGAAAAGTACGTTTTGTCGAAGAATTGCAGCTCTTGCAGTGATGAAGCCAAGCAAATCAGCATATTTTGAAATCTAGTGAAATATACTCGTATATCTGTCAACGCAATTATCACGAAATAAAAATGCAATAAATTAAACACTATAGCAATCTTACTAAGTAGAACTAAAAATTTCCAACAAAATAAGAGTTGGTGGATATACTTTGCTTAATCTGAATATGTAGATTATTTTAAATTGGCATAGCATGACAAGTTGCCATAGTTAGCTTCGCTACTGAGCTCTTGAACGGAAAAGAGTTTTATCTTATCTAAAATCCTACGTCATTTTTTCGACTGCTCGGCAGGTTACGCGCGAGATTACCTCGTGAAATCTAAAAATAGTATAAGAGAAATTAGGATGGGACTAGACCACTGATCTCTATATAAACTGGATAGGCCATTCCCTATGGCCAGCAGTCAAACATTTCGTGCCAGTCGCCGCCATCTTACGTAGTGGAACATATGACGCATTGCGGCCTTAGAACTTGTTCCCAATCCTAAAGTTGACTGGCATAAGCAATCTTCACGTCAGCACGGTCAGATTATCCGGGGGTAGGAATATTAAGTATTCTTTGCCGGGGGAGTTGGAAAAGCCGCAAAGCAAACAACAGATGCCGGTTCGTTTAGTTTTCACTGTTTAACAACAAATACAGTTAAAAGATGGCAAGTACAAAACACGAGATATTGTTAAGGCATTAAGATTACTATAAAAAATACAATTTAAGACTTGAAATTGAATTCTTCGTAGATTTTATAGTCTGTTTTTCAGTTTATATTATCGTGAAGTTTCTTCGTTGTCGGCACTGAAGAAAAACAACGAAATTTAAATGTTTTACAGCTCTGTAACAGAAACAAATGCAAGAAATTAGCGTCTTAAACCTTATTAAGTACTTCTTGTGTCCTTACATTCGTTTAAATTTTCTTAAAATAACTCCTTTTGCCTGTTTTCAATCTACGAAAGCTATGAACTTCAGTGGCGACCATCTTTGGTAGTGGTCACGTCATCATACAACTGGCACGCTAAATCCGGCCTCATGCCCCATCCAGTTTTATTGAGATCAGTGGACTAGACCCATTACTTCCCTCTTTCATTTTATGCTCTCTTGATATATACTATAATACCTATATGTAATACACGTATATACAATATGGGAAGCCGAGATGTATAGGCATCTATTTGAACGTATACAACTTAATTTCCAATTCACACATCTATGGTATAATTGTTTAGGTTTATCAACAATCTCTGGGTACCCGAGCTAGCTCGCTTTGCCGAGATGATTTTTATTGTGTTTACATGAGAAGGGCTAGCTCGCCTAGCCGGGCTGGCTTGCTTGTTGCGCTAATTGCGTAACTTATCAGTTCTGGTAAGACACGAAGTCTCATTGTTTTAAATATGAACTGTACATGAACAAGCAGAACTTGTGAATTGTTAATATGTCGAAAAAAGCTGATAAATTTTGTCGCATGTACGAAGCTTTTAGTGCCAGCCTGGGTAGGCGAGTCAGACCGGTCAATCGACTGATTACATGGGTGGAAAACAGCCCGGGTAACCGAGATCTCGGTCTCACAACGCGAGATCTCGGCTAGGCGGGCTGGCCTGGCTCTCATATAAACACAAGATGAAAATTAACAAGAAATAACAGCATAAGCGAGATCTCGGCAAAACGGGCTATCCCGGGTACCTGGGCAGTTTGGCTCGCCTCCACATAAACACCCCCTAAGATATAAGCTGTTTAACCCATTCCTGCCTGAGCCAGCTAAAAATGGCTCTTTAATTTTTTTACACTGATTGTCGAACAGCAGACCATTTTACTAGCCAAAGGGAGAACCCTCAGACACTCTAGGCAGTAATGGGTTAACAAGTGATTAATCCATTCCTACCTGAATTGGCAAAAAATGACCCCTTTATTGTTTTACTGTCCAACGCCAGACAATTTTGCTCGTCAAAGGGAGAACCTTAGACATCCTAGGCAGCAGGGTCTTAGCCAGCCAGCCGCCCAGCCGTCTTTTGGACGGCCTGTTTTGATAAAGACGGCTTTTGGACGGCTGTTTACTATATTGACACCTTTTCGACGGCCAGTAAAGAATCTAAAGGGCACATTTCATTATTCTAGTATTTTTGGTGGCACTAATCGGCCACCAGCGAAACAATTATCGTGCACAAAACATGTATTTTGACATTCACAACCACATTGGACAGGAATGCATCTAGGCTCAGATTCCAGCCGATGCGCCCCCGATCCCTGACCCAACGGCTGGAATCTGAGCCTAGAATGCATCGCCCATCGTTCGAATCGTTGGATAATGCTATGGGGTGCACGCACATTTAACAATAGCAGGCACCCCCTCTAGTTTCTAGGAGTCTGTACCAGATATAAACAAAACTTGTGCCTCAATGCCTCGTGTCATGAATAATGGAGGAGAATTATGAGTCGTAAAAGTTAACAAACTGAACACAAACTGAACAAAGAAAGTTGTCAGATTTCTTTCGAATCTGATGACATTGACAGTGAGCATTATGGTTACTTCCCAAATTTTAAAATTTTAGCCCTTAGAATACCCATTTGGGGGGGGGGGGGGGGAGTTGCAGCTTTGCCGGGAAGTACACTGCCAGATTGGCAATTTGGACACCCAAGTTCCAGATCCTGGCTAAGACCCTGCAAAGTAGGCAGTAAAGGGTTAAGCTAAAAAATCCATCAGAAAGTTTATATAAATCAGGATGAATTTGTATCTGATTTACAACACCTGTTTGAAGGGGCAGTAAGACGCCAAAATTATCTATCTCATGCACTTTTGATTTTATTTAGAAGTGTTCTTAAAGTAACGAATAGCCTCCTCGCTTGTTCAATTTTGATATTTTGGTTTTAAAAAAATGTAAATAAGATACCTTATGACGCCATCTACTCCACTAATTCCGTAAAAAAGGAATATCTACGGAAATAATAGGTAGATTGTGCTGAAATTTTGAAGCTATTCTAATACGAATGGTACATTGCAATGTACACAGTTATTGCTTGATATATTCCTCATTTGGAGAAGTTTGTTTGATCTGTGTGGAGTACATTTAGATGACATCATAAGGCATCTCATTGTGTATGTTACAAAAACCTGAATATCTCTGGAGCATGATGAGATATTGATTTAAAGGGCAATAGCACTAAAAATTAAGTTTGTCTAATTGGAAAGAACTCATAAAATTGTAATAGAACATCCTTTATAACTTTTTCGTATCTCTCTTCGTTTTCAAGATATTTCAATTTGTTTGATATGTAAATGAGATGGTCTCTGACGTCAGGTGCATGTGGGGTAAAATATTTTCACATGTAGCAAAATCAGTTATATCTCTAAGTTTGTTCAGCGAAATCATTTGAAACTGTGCACATAAAAACTCCTTGCGACGCTGAACATTTCATGTTAGATATGTAAAGGATTTTGCTCTGTATGAAAATATTTTACCCCACTCCTGACGTCAGAGACCATCTCATTTACATATCAAACAAATTGAAATATCTTGAAAACGCAGAAAGATACGAAAAGGTTGTAAAGGATCTTCTATTACAATTTTACGAGTTCTTTCAAATTAGACAAACTTAATTTTTAATGCCAATAAGAACGCTTTATTATATGACTGTTTCCGCGAGCGGTCTGGAACGTGAAATCCAGCAATTTGATTGGTTCCTGAGCGGTCTGGAATCTGCCGTTCCAGACCGCTGAGAGAATTTTATAAACAAAATGAAAGTCATGTCAGTATACACGCAACAAGAAGGATAATAATTTCAGAACTGCTCTATGTTGAAATATATCGTGCAGGTATGTTGTTAGAAATTGTGTTGAGCTTTCATTTGATGTGTAGTTTAAGTTTCTGAAAAAAAATCTACACATTCCTAGATATAAATCCGAAAAAGGAAAATGTAGCCTTCAATATAGGGGCTCTGTCCTTTGGAATAATCGCCCCCCCCCCCCCCCCCCCCCCAATAATTTTAGCTGAAGCTTTCATTTTGAAAAGTGGAAGCACAAGAATAGAATATGTTAACGAAACAAAAGCGTGCGCAGAACGGAGTCATGGACGAACTATGCATAGACTGATCAAATTCTGATATTTATTTATTTTAAAACAAATATGTGGATTTCACTCGCTTAGCGAATAAATTTTACATTGTCATTGGCGTGTTAATTAAACCACCTTGCAATTCCATTCACAAATGTAGATAATCATCTAGAATATTTTCTCTGAAATGTTGTTTTTTTATGCTTAGCATGTGATTTATAACAAAATGCACCATTAAAATAGTGTTTTGAAAACCTAAAATTTTTTACAAAATGTGTTCTCAGAATGCTGCAAATGCCATTTCAGAGATCCACATTTTAAAAATTTTCCGGGGGGGCATGCACCCCCTAGAAGGCTCGTGCCTTCGGCACTCGCCCCCCGAATATTTCGTCAAGTGTCCGCCACTGTATCGGACCTCCGTTTCAGTTACTAAAAACGTCGGTCCGATATTTCACTAGTACAGACCTCACGCTCGGTCAATAAGTAGTAAAACTTTCTCATACGAAAAGTACTAATTCTAGATAAAATCAAAATTGAATAGAAGATTCCGTCTTACTGCCCCTTTAAACATTCCTTTCTTTTGAATTTACTTAATGAATAAAGTGTAATATTAAAACGCAACATGTCTGGCAAATGTTAAATGTCACCAAGAAGAAAATTTTTGTGGCACTTACTAGTACAAGAAAAATAATAAATATTTGATGAAAAACAGGAAAACAAAATCAATAAATTCTGCAAAAGCTCGTCTCCAAAGTGAAGCTACAACGTATTCATATCCTAAAAGAAAGAAATTAAGAATATTTATGGTACATGTATTTAATATATGGCTGGGTTTGATTCCCGGTCCGTACGCAAAACGACGCACGCTGATTGGTTCCCGAGAGGTTGGGATTTTACAATATTGACCTCGGGTTAATACGCTTTTTTCTCGGCCCTGTAATTTTTGGCGAGAAAATTTCTGAGTTGATTTGAATACAAATAAAATAGAACTAGGTATCTTTATTCAAATATTCTGAACAATAAAATGTGTTGGAACATTACTGCTGGTTTTCTTTAAAGCTGTTTATCTAAAAACATGACAAATAAAAGCCGAACTGGTGTAAACAAGAAGGCCAAGAGCGACATGACTCAGGCAAATACTTTCACACCGTACAGACCTCGCACTCGGTTAATAAGTCCTTAATATATAACACACAATTATTTTGCCTTCCACCTCATTCTTTCTCTTGCTAATTAACCCCCACTATACATGCTTTCTCCCCTCCCAAATACAACACTGCTTAATGTATGTTTTTATATAATAAAAGGAACTTAAGAAGAAATGGTGTCAGCGTGCGTTGCTAGCTAGGGAATGGATAAGAACACTACAGGGGATAAGGCTCCCGGTGCAAAGTGCACCGTATTTCATGGAGCTCCATTTCAACATTAAGCTCGGTCGCCCGTACCGTTGTCCCACCCACCCCTTTTTTCCCTATCCGGCTGCTACTTCTTTTGACAGGCTGTGTCTCGTTGCTCGGCGTTCATCGGGACGCGAGAGGTTGTGCCAAGGCAAACAATGCAGCCTTGTTATACTCCTTCATACATATAAGCTGGTCAACGTACTCCATTTTCACCGTCAGGTGGAGCCTGCACGGACTGCATACAATTTTGAACATCCGCCGGTGTCCCAGTTAATTTGGACCCCCCTAAATTTGGATCCCCGGTCCAAATCTACTAGTAGATTTGGTCCCCCGGTCCAAATCTCCTAATAGATTTGGACCCCCAGGGGTCCAAATCTACTAGTAAATATGGACCCCCGGTGGCGGATTTGAACCCCCCTCCAAAAGTTAAATATATGCATTGTGAACACAATAATATAAACGAAATTCATAATAGCGAACAGTCTGAAGTTTTTTTGTCACTTTTATTAGTGATAAAGAACACAAACCGTAAAATAGAAACCACTACCAGAGTTAGTAAAAGCGATCTCCACTCTCTCCATAGCACGGCGAAGAACGCTGGTGATTTATACGATCGAGCTAGATATAATTCAGTTGCAATGGATATACCAGGCGGGAAACGTAAGAACTAATGTTGTGATATACATTTCTCAGTAATATTTTTTTTTATCTTTTACATATGAAACGTTCTTAACAGAACTAATTATGTATATACATTTTTTAGCGATGTTTATTTATCCTTGTAGTTGTATACATATTTTCCATTTGGCAACTTTCTAGTTTTTTTGTAGTACTTACTCAGTTTAATAATAGTGTTAAGATTTTTGAATTTAGATAATATTACTGGCAATAGAATTTTATTTGATGCATGTACGTCAACGAACCAAATTTTCGAACTATGAAAATGTCGCCCAACAATGTTTTTTATTCGCTATTCAACACAATAAGCTCGACTATGTGAGGTTTATAACTGGCTTTGGATATGAAAATTAATGAATGTAACATATTCATCGTTTCCTGGGTTGTTTTGGGTATAAAAAATGTTTAAAAAGGGGGGTCCAAATCCGCCAACGGGGGTCCAAATCCGCTGTGACACCGGCGCCCTCATTTCAGATAAAGCCAATCAATCCATAAATACATGTCAGACGTGTGCTCTTCTATACCGACAAGGGTTTTTGGCTTTCAAAATGTTTGTCAACTCTCAGCTGAGGTGGTTTTTTTTAAAATTTGGTCTCGTGCCTTTTTTAATCTCATAAGACACAGCTAGCCAAAAGCTGGCCTGTGATTGGTCACTTTCGTGGCTAAGACCTAACAAGATAGTGCCTGATGGCATGTATTTGGGCCATTTTTTCGGGGGGCACCCGCAGTCCAGTTATATAGAGGTCAGTGATACCAACCAATTTTGTTTTAACTGACCAATATCAATTTACCAAGTGACTATTTCCCCCGAAATTGTGTGTGTGTGTGTGGGGGGGGGGGGGGAGGGGGGGGGGTTACACCTCACACACCCCTGTTTGGTACACCACTGCCAACACACCAATCATTTTCACAAGTCCACACCAGAAATCTCCAGTGTGGAGTACATGGAATGCAGACTTGAATTACAATGAAATATATAGTTAATGATATAATTCAACCATAACAGGAAAAATCCACAATCTAAGCCAGGAATATAAACTCCATAGAAAATTACAAGGGAAATACAGTACTAATCAGAAAGTAGTCAACTCAATATTGGGGAAATCTGCAATCCACCACTTTGACAGAATCCACAAATCCAACAAAAATGTCAAACAGAGTCAAAATCCACAAATCTGCCAATCCAATAACCTATTCACCCAGGGTGGATTACATGTTATCACTTATTGTCACACTGGACATACACCAAATCATTTGCAATCATACGCCAAAGTCATTTGTTTCACATTTTTCTTGATCGCTTTTGACACTGAAATTCATAAATGCTTAAAAGGAAATGGTGGCAAGGGAATTCGCAGTTTGTGAGTTTGGAAAATTTAGCTGGGGATGAAATGTCAAACTTTTCATGAGTCTAACTTATAACTTGATATATATTAGGGTAGTCTTTTGTTTGAGATAATTTTCAACAAGACATCAAGTTCGACTAATGATTATTGATTAGTCAGAAAATGTTTGAGGTTGTATAGAGAGAGTGAGATTACACCAATATATTTGATATCTAATATCTCCAGCAGACCAGGAAATAGTGGTGGATCCTGGGATCCTCATTCCAAGAAACAAGAAAGGATTTTGGTTGTAAGAATGTTTTGGGCTGACAAGTAGTGCCAACGAAGTTGGCCCAAGTTGTTTGTATTAGCCTGCTCACAGGCTATGTTTGTATAAGTCAATCTACATCAGCTCATTTCTGAGCCCACAGTAATTTGGCCTGCAATATATATCGCATTTGCTTGAATTATGCAAAGTATGGAAGCTTGGCAGTATTCAGTCAGTGATTCTACGTTTCATATGTACCGGTATATATTCACTGTGAAAGTGATGAAATATCAAAATATCAATTCAATTCTGTCAATACATTTTGCCAGGCACAACTTTATTAATGATTGTTTTAGTCAGGACTGCTAAATGTATTGCAACCACCGTGTTTTCGAAGAAATTATTTGCTCCTTAGAGTAGGATCCAAGAAATGTTGGAACTATTTTCAGGTCTGAGTCTCCAGTGTATTCTATGTGCATGGAATCCATCCTGGCCTCTCACCAACCACTCCCACATCCCTCTTTATAGTGCTATTCCTTAAATATACATTGCTATTTTAGGGGATGTTTACATGAGGCTGGCCTAAACTTACACTGGCCTGAATTTTGAATTTCAGTTTTTGTTTACATGAGGCTGCTTCATAATTCATGCCAATCAGGCCTCAAATTATACTTTTTGCATCCAAAGACAAAAATGTCTTCCGATAATGAGTTTCCATGAGGCTATCCAAGGACATTTTTCTCTCGGCTAGGAAAAAACTGTTATCCTATACAGTCAGGAAATGACTAAATCCATGATAAAGAGTGACTAACATTCACATGATATTATGTCATTTATGTGCTATAGTATTAGTTAGTAGTGACTGGTATATAGATATAGGACTGTCTTCTTCGCTTGGACATGCAGATCGCTTCACTCCAACACTGAACAATGTCCTCTGCATATTTTAATGTCAATGCACAATCATGGCCACCAGTGTTTGAACACATGGTTAGCACACAATTGTGCCTGCATTTCTGGGCTGAATTTCCGGGCTGATCCCGCAATGGCCACCAAAACATTTACACGCTGATAATTCAATCATAGGCTGGGATATTCTCTTGCTGAATATTTTCTTACGATCATACGTTCGATCGATCGAGAAAATTTAAAAACTCCAAACACCATCGGTGGACAAAAGTGTCCTATATATTATGGGGGAAAAAACCCTATCGGCGGGCAAATGACGATTATCGGAGGACATGTCCTCGATGTCCTCGATGAAATTCAAGGCTTGGTGCCAATTAATGTTTTCCAGCTTGTGACTGCCAGAGAAGCATTATTTTATGTAGAGTTGATTGCCAATCTCACTTAAGCTCATAGGCCACGGCCTCAAAACTTCAGTTCAGTCTGTGAACAGAATCTCAGGCTGGACTCATGAAAACGATATAAAGTATTAAAAACACTACAACCAACCTAAAGTCAGTCTGGCCTGAGTTTGGGCCAGCCTCATGAGGCTGTTACAATGACAAGTAAACTAAGGGGGTGTTTACATGAGGGCCCCCTTAGTCTGTAATTGTTGTTGAAATTAAGTCTTAAATCTATAAGTACAGTACAATAATCAAGGCCCACCTCTAACCTATCCAGCTATAAAAAGCGAGATTACGTTCACATGTTCACAGTTTAAATTAGATAAATCACTGCACTTAAAGTTGTAAGCTAAAACAGTGTAATAGTGTACATATATATATTGGTAATATTTACAAGTACCAAAGTTGTTGTTTTGTTAATATAAAACAAAAGTACAAACATTACTCACGTTCTTGCTGTGTGTTGACTCGTCCAGCGTTTGTTGGTCCCCCATTCAATACCCTTCGTCGTACGTCGGGCAAATTGTGCAAGCCATTTACAGAAACGCGTTGGGGAGTACCAGAAGAAGCCAAAGAGTTTTGAAAAGCAGCTTGCCTTTGCTGGTTCAAAATATAATAATAATAACTGTAGTAATAAAAACTATAAGTGTTGTAATACTGCCAGTACTGTGTATACGCTAAATACTCGGAATAATTCGAAGGACTGTTGGCATTTTCGTCTGTAGTTCGTCTCGTAGAAGCAGACATCAGATCGGCGTCATTCCTTCGAGCCGCCATTTTCTTTTCACCTTGGATAAAGGAACTAGGAAGTGAAAGCTCGAAGATGATTGGATAATATCAGTACCGAATTATGCATGTCGGATGACCAATCAAAATGCAGATTAAAGGAATCGGCAATCGTCCGATTAAGAACAAAAAAGTGGCCCACGAGACGCAGTCGAGTGGGTCACTGATGTTCTTACCACGTTGTGACGTCTTCTGTGCATCTATAACTGAACAGACAACAAAAAAATGGAATCTATTTGTTTTATACAATACAAAAACTTAAAAGGTTTTTAAAAAAACCCTGTCGGGTTTTGGGGCATGAAGAAAGAAAAAAGCAAGTCAGCTGACGTGATCTGACGTGACCATGCGTCTGTCCTCTAATAGATCATGGCCAACAACCAATGAAAACACGCATAGCAGCAAGGGTATTGTATATATATATATATATATATATATATATATATATATATATATATATATATATATATATATATATATATTTATAAAATAGGTTGCGTCTTACGCACGCTGTGATTGGTCAATTACCGTGTTTATATCAGGCTATGTAAACACGGTTGTGATGTCACGGCACATTTTTTAGCCTTATTTCATAAAAGAAATAGAAAATGGATGCCCTGTGTTTATATAACCTGATGCAAACACTCGAGTGAGTTGGGAGAATTCGAAAGTACTTATGTAAACCCTCGCCTACGGCTCGGGTTCACATAAACTTTCGAATTCTCCCAACTCACTCTCGTGTTTGCATCAGGCTATATAAACACGGGCGGCCATTTTCTATTTCTAAAATATATATATGTATGGCACGGTGTCACGCGGTAAGAATAGTTGGACACTGGTGACTAGCGACGAAGAAAACTATAAACTCTCAAACAAATAGTGTTTTGCTTTCGTTTATTTAAACGAAACGAAATGAAATGGAGCACGAAGAAAAGGATACAAACAACCCGTTTAATATATCTTGAAGAGAAACCAGAGAACTTGAAGAAACCAAACGCCGTATGGTAAACAAAAACTCGATCTGCAGTGTATGTAGCCCTGGTTTGAAGACACTCCGTGAGTCCATGGTCAAATTAATCATCTTAAAGTGGTTAACGGTAGGATTCTTGTTGTTTTCAAGTTTTCGCTTAACCTAAACAATATTCAGCTTCACGTTTTCGTGCTTTCCCTTTGCTCATCCAAACCATAAGTCAGCTTAACTAAAGCTAACTTAAAACACTACCTTTAAGGCTTATATTAACCGTGGTGGACGTGCATGCACTTTTTATTATTAAAAATACTCATGGGCTTTGTTGGTTTTCTTGGCTGTGTTTCGACTGAAACGTCTTTTGAATTCTTCTTTCTGGAATCCGATTCTACTGAATTGTTTTTATCTCAGACTCTATTATAAATGTAATTTCTGAGCTGTTAATTACTTTTAATACTGCCTTTGCAAAATGTACATGCATAATGAAGCTATTTAAAGGCTTGCTAAAATTAATCCCTTTTGAAACCTCCTAAAAACAATATATTTTTTACAACCAGAATTTAATAATGAAATCTAAATTTTGCTTTGATATGTTCAACTTTCATTAAATGATTTAAATCAGTTTTCTCATCCTAACAACCTATCCATAAATTGTATAATTTAATACAGTCCCAAGGATTTAACATCATTTGTTTTTATATCTGTTTGTTTTTGTATTGGCTGTATATTAGGAGTGCTTATTTTAATCAGGGGGTGGGTGGGTGTTTTAAAAAAGAATGTAAAAGCGGGCGAGGGGTTGTTGCGTTCATGTATTTCTAGTATTTATATCATCATAAACGAAAATTAAATCTGTGTTAAAATGAAAAAGTAGCATCTCTTGCAGCTTTTCTATTACAGAACCATCCTCAGAGAAACATGAGCGGCGGACCGCCAGACCGGTATCCCGAAAATGCGAGTTCAAATCCCGCTCGAGTCAGCCGAATTTTTCGGTTGACTTTGGCAGTGTAAGATTTTCTCTTGCAGCTTTTTGTCCCCTTCTTTTCTCGCTTCATTGTTGAGGTGTTTCAGGTTGTTTGATAAGCAAATTAAATATTTTGACGTCACACGTGCATAATGACTTTAATATGGGAGAAGGTTATATATATCTTGCGGTGGGTGGGTGGGAAAAAATTCCTGTGTAGAGCTAATTACAAGTATAGCTTTCGAATCGATGTAGAGCTCTTGGATAAAGTGATTCGTTTAGGCGCGTTTTGAGCTTATATGTGACTCTTGCGCGAATTGTAATTGGTTACTTTTCCCGCCGAAGAGAGAAGTAATGTTCTAATTGGTTAGCAAGTGCCGTATCACATGTTTTTCACGTGCACTGGCGAACTGGAAGAAAACGACCTTTAAAACTATCTGGCATATATATATCGATTGTTGATAGGTGGGAGTAACACCTTGGCCAACCTTCCTGTTCAAGGTTTTGGCACAGCTTGTAGTGAACCTTGTCTCATTATAACTTTAATTTATATATTAGCACATATAAATTGGCTTTAATAAACATAATAACTTAAAAGTTAATTCTACTGCATGTTAGGTTGTGGGAGAAACAAGTTCCCTTCGAATTATATAATTTGGCCAATTGATTTGATGACAATTTAAGAAATGACTCTTGGTTTAGCGTGCTCGCACCGAGTTATGGATGCACGCGGGAAATTGGGAGAGCACGAAAAAATCGTAAGAGTTGCTCGAGGCGATAGCCGATGGAGCACGCTAAACCATGGGCCATTTCTTTTATAACATTGCAATTCGTTTCACAAGCCGACAAATCGTTTTGGTTGTTATCTTTTGCCATTTTCGAAGCAGTCAGGGGCCGATCTTTGATTCTGCACCCCTACTCAAACTTGTTATGAGTTCGCATGCCATTTTTAGTGGGTCCGGGGCATCGCCCGGGAAATGTTTGAAATTTGGGTCTCTGTAATGGCATTTCATGCATGCATTCTGACAACACTTTTGAGCGAAATGTTTTAAGTTTTAAAACATGTTTTTAATGGCACGTTTGAACTGAACTGAAGAGGAAATCACAAAAGAGAGATGGAAATTCGCAAATGAAGGAAAATAACGCAAATATACGGTAACACGAAGTAAACACAATTTGTGATGACAACATGCTTTAAAATTAAAACAAAGATACTTCGTGTTTCCAATCGTTGTATTGAATTTATGAACACTTGCCGCCCTAGGCGGCTGCCTAGTTCGCCTAGTGGTTACGCCGCCCCTGAGCCAAATCTTTCTAGCTTGTTCACTAAAATCCAACCAAAAGGACAGTTTGTACTTGGTTACCCAGACCCATAGTTTATGTTTTTTGGGTCGTCGTTCTTTATTACTCAATAAATTTAAGGCCATAAAAATTTTCCTGCGCTTTTTTGGCGTGCTCGAGTTATGGAGCACGCACGCACGGCAGCCAATCAGAAACGTTGTTATATCAAACCCATGTTATAAAGAACAAGACGCCCGCTAGGCGTTAACTCGGGCTACTGGGCAATGGGCATGGTGATGTGGAGAATGAGATTGGTGGAGGAGGACATGTTAGAAAGCTAGTTAGAAAGCGCACATTTGTTTTACAAAGAACAATTTTTTATTGACTACTATTATAAACTTAGGGACCGTTCCTTATTTATCAGGGGGGGATGGGTGAGAAATTGCCAAACTTTCTTTTTTTCTTTCAGGTACCCCCCAAGCAAAGTTTAAAAATTTGGTAGCCCCCCTGTTTTTTTTGACATAATTTCAGTGCCCCCCCCCCCCAACCCTTCAAATCCTGACATTAATCTTAAAACTAACCCCACCCACCCTACCTATAAAACCTCAAAATTCAATTACCCCATTAACCCTAAACCTAACCTTAACCCTAAATATAACCTTCTTAACCCCAACCTTAATTCCCACCTGACCCGCACATTAAACCAATTGTCACCTTAACCTTCTCCTTAATCTCCATCATAATTATTACCCTAACACCTTAAACCTTAAACTATTAACCATTCTCCACTACTATTCACCAACACAATACACCAAGGATGGTAAGTCACAACCAGGATCTAAATACCTGAGCCTTATGGTTTACTTTTACTTTACATTTTACAAAACAACACAAAATAATTCCAATTAAAGGCTTTTCTGAATGATTTATCCCAATAAGAAATGTTTCTTTGTATAATAATGTTGATCATCAAAGACTCTTATTATTTCAGGGTCCCCCCAAAATAAGTAGCAAAAATTTCAGGTCCCCCCATTTTCTCACCCATCCCCCCCCCCCCTCTGATAAATAATGAATGGTCCCTTACATGCATGGACAACCTAGATTGGGACAATATAGAATTCATATACAGATCCATCATGACATTGCTTTAACTATATCCCGAACTATATGTATGTTATTGTGACATTTTGTGTACATATTAGGTACACTTTAATATTTTAGTTATTGTTAATAAACTGTTTAGATGGTGTTCACAGATCTCACATAACAATATCTGAAGTCATTCATTTTAAAGGCCGCAATGTTTAGCATTATCAACAGCACTGCTCATATATATCGTTCTGTTCTGGGGGAGATGGTTGAGAGGGGTAGGGATTAAGGGAGGCAGGTACCCTCTCGTCCAGAACAGAACGCCTGCTATGGAGGCTACTTTTTGTCATGCGAATAATACATGTTTGAACTCTTGTTTACTTTTCAATCAGACTTTTGTTTTTTAACTTTGTGGTAGCTAAATTTTATTGAAAAGAGTCGAAGAGTCTGATTTTGGCAGTAAATAACAGTATATTATAGTCGGCTAACCAGACTGAACACATAATTTCTTTATGCAAGAAAATAATCTAAACTAATATCTAAACAAAAACATGTTGCGCTCTAACTCAAGACAGGGGAAAATTTGACAAAGATTGCCTACCAGGTGGTGGGTGCTCTGCAGTGGGGCTTATCGACACAAAAAAAATTGAAAATGTCAAATGCCCCTGGGTATGCCCTCCCTCCCCTGGGTCGGCAAAACATTGATTCAGTTTCAGATTGGGATTATACAATTCCCTCGTTCAGTCGTTCTTTAAAATCACCTGATTAACTTCATTACAACTAGTGATCACAAACAACGCCCATTGACAATTTGAAACTTTGACTGCATGATAAAAAAATCTAAAACAACCAGATCTCAAAACACAATTAATTTGTGAATAGACAATGAATAGTATAAACTAGTATTAAAATGCATGTACATAGGATTGTGTTTATTTTGTATAAACTGGCACCACAATAAACAATGCAAGTAAAAACAAGTAAACAACTGAGAAACAGTGAAATGTCTTTCAAATATTCAAAAACATCGATAAAATGGCAATAAAATCTTCGTTCAAAAGAGACAACCACTGATCATCTGGAGACAACTTGGCCAAACCTCAGTTTTGCAATTATTAAACATGACTGTTCTCTGACGTCCTTCACTCCTTCAGTTTAAAGTTTCCAATTATTTTTAATACACCTTGATTCGCTGACAGTCTGACTACTCTGACATCTTTGTTTGAGACGACTGCTGTGTAGTGTGCCAAGAAATGGTTTAGCAAAGAGAAAGGCTAATTTGTGCTAAATTAGCATAATTTAGCTTTATTTCAAAAGTTAAACTGGTGTACCAAAACATTGAAATGGTGGTCATACTGGTGTACCAAAACAATGAGATGGTGGCCATACTGGTGTACCAAAACATTGAGATGGTGGCCATACTGGTGAACCAAAACAATGAGATGGTGGCCATACTGGTGTACCAAAATATTGATTTGGTGGCCATACTGGTCTGCCAAAACATTGAAATGGTGGCCACACTGGTGTACCAAAACAATGAAATAGTGGCCATACTGGTGTACCAAAACATTGAAATGCTGGCCATACGGGTGTACCAAAACATTGAAATGGTGGTCATACTGGTGTACCAAAACATTGAGATGGTGGCCATACTGGTGAACCAAAACAATGAGATGGTGGCCATACTGGTGTACCAAAATATTGATTTGGTGGCCATACTGGTCTGCCAAAACATTGAAATGGTGGCCACACTGGTGTACCAAAACAATGAAATAGTGGCCATACTGGTGTACCAAAACATTGAAATGCTGGCCATACAGGTGTACCAAAACATCGAAATGGTGGTCATACTGATGTACCAAAACATTGAGATGGTGGCCATACTGGTGAACCAAAACAATGAGATGGTGGCCATACTGGTGTACCAAAACATTGAAATGCTGGCCATACTGGTGTACCAAAACATTGAAATGGTGGCCATACTGGTGTACCAAAACATTGAAATGGTTGTCATACTGGTGTACCAAAACATTGAAATGGTGGCCATACTGGTGTACCAAAATATTTAAGTGCTAGCCATACTGGTGTACCAAAACATTGAAATGGTGGCCATACTGGTGTACCAAAACATTGAGATGGTGGTCATACTGGTGAACCAAAACATTGAAATGGTTGGGCCATATTGGTGTACCCAAACAATAACACACACTTGATGAAAGTACAGTAATATATAAACTGTTTAATAACATCGCATTTTAGTGCAAGACATCAGTACAATAATAAACAATACAAGCAAAAATAAAGCAAAATACTGCTTACATACAGCACTTACAGACACAATTCAGTTCATCTAAATGACAACTTCGATGAAGATGTAAAACACAGCATGTTTACCTTTCACTTGCAAGTTGGCTTTATCAACTTTCTTTGTTCTTTGATTTACAGCACTTGAGCAACATTTTTCAGCACAATTTAATTAATAACACATGTATTGAAATTGATCGCGAATTTTCGTATAAAGTTTGATCGAGTACTACACATTTTCAGCGTACGGTTATCGAGATCGCGGACCAACCTAGGTCTACTATAGTATAAAAGGCATTGCGAGCGTGTTTATCATTAAAACACAAATTAACTTCGAACAACACAACCAAAGGCGTCAGGAGAAGCAAAAAACTCGCCACTCCTGCATGAAAATCCGCCATGATGAAACATCAGCATTTGAGCTTGTGGGCGTGGCAGCCCAAATAAGGTCATAAAATCGATTAACGCCTCAGGCGTCGAGACTTATATATTTGGGCGGGGGCGGGGAAGCGGAGGTAAGACCCTGGGTACGAGGTTGCATTTGAGCTGTGACGTCAGAAGTGCCGTTTGGCGACACAAATAAAAAAAATAAAAATAACAGAGCCAAAACCTAGACTCGTCTACCTGCGGTAGCCTGAGTAATTAAAGATATTTATTATATATAATAAAGTGTTTTATTAATTTTCCCGCCACTAATAAAAGTGATAATCTCACATGTGCGATTATTTATGATAATCGCACATGTGACAATTATCGCTGAATCAGCATTATAGTTTAATGCAATTTTTGCAAGGCAATAGGACAATTTTTTTATATAATAAACAGAACAATACATGGATGCTTGGAAATATGAAATTTAGTTCTCGTGTTGACCAGGATATGGCACTCGTTCGCTTCGCTCACTCGTGAGATATCCTGGTCAACACTCGAAATAAATTTCATATTTCCGCACATCCATGTATTATTCTCTATATAGCCCTCTCCGATAACTCATGATGCTGATGCACGTCAAAATAGTTAATTATTACCTCCGCCAGCTGGAGGTTGTGTTTTACCTGTTCAGATCTGGATCTGTTTAATTTGTCTGTCTGGCGCTAGGATATCTCAAAACGGCAGAAAACGCTGCCCCGGATGAAAAGATTGACAAAGGACCGACCCGGCCTTTCAATGTTGATTGAATTTGGTTGAAATTTGGATGAGAAATTGAAATTATAATGAAAAATCTGACCACAAGAGTCTCCGCGTAGAAGAGATGCTTCATTTCGCGCATTGCCTTTTTTATGCAAATATTATTTTTGCATAATTTTGGTATACGAGTGCAATCAAGCATTTTATTCATTGGCATACATTGAATGAGTAGTTTAAACGACTGAAGTTTCAACATTAACCCGATTAGCTCATTATAAACTTTCTGGTGGTGATAGAGCCCTTCGTCGTTTTAATACTGCCATTCATAGGGCCGGTTATGGGGGGCTTTGTGCACGTCATCGGTTATCCACACCGATACTCCCATTATATCATATGAGGAGCTTCAATTCTTCACACTAGCTGACATGGGCTGCTTTTAATCACTGACGTGGGGGTCGTAATTTAGTATTGCTGAAAGGTATACGGAGGTCCTAACATTGTGGACGTGGGTCAATTGACACATGTTTTCTTAATTTACTGATTTACTGGCACGCGCGCACGAAACTGAAAACCCAAGAGACAATTATGTACCATGTTTATCACTGGCGTATATAGCCTGTTTAAGATTGGCCCATACAGCAGCTGATTCCCCGAGTTTATTATTTATTGCTTAGCTTTCGACCTGTTGACCGGACGGACCTTCATTCGAATCATTGATTTTGCCTAAATCAACAGGTCGAAAGCTATATTATATTAGCGCGCTCTCCGCCCCTCACCTGCAATGAAGTTAAGCCGGTCGAATTGGATTAGTATACTGTACTTGCATGGATGGCTTAGTACTTGGATGGGGGTGACTACCTTGAATGGCTCTATGTGCCAGTAGAATTCTCAGTGTTGTTCGTTTCTCCGCCTGTGTCTCGGTTTTTTTCCTCCGGGTTCTCCGGTTTCCCTCCACACTCCCTCCACACTATAACCAACGTTATATAGTGTCCCCAATTAGTTCCGTGAGCTATAACACTCATATAAAGTTTAGATACATACACATGACATGCATAAACGTAGTGTTATCAGAAATTCGCGCATTCTATTACAATTTGTCATCTATTTTTTACTAAACCAGTCAACTGGCTGACGAACACATCATCAGGACAACGGACAATCACATGCACAATTCAAATAAAATTTCAGAGATTGCGGTAAAGCAGCAACGGCTCCGATGGCTAGAAAACTGCGAGAATGCCCAATGACGCTTTGTATATATATCACAACCCGCATTGAAGTACCCCAATCGCGATCAATTCAATCCAGATGACCAGATCGAGAGGTGATCAATTGCGATATAGTTTGTGCATGTACTTGGGAGTGATTTGTACAAATAGGCAGTAGGAAGACAAGACAATATCGAAGATGAAGATGACACTATAAATTACATAACAAATTATCACATTTAATTTGTCATTACTCATCAGATTGGTCCCACAAGGATGACATTAGGATTGCTCTCTGTTCAAGAGAGATCCAATTAATCCTAAAGGGCGGTACCGTGGCTTTTTTCGCAAACTTTACCGCAATCTGGGAACTCCAGCTTGTCAATGTGGTTTGCTCTTTGGTGTTCGAATTTGTACATTTATTAGTATCTCGCTCGTCTGGGGTAATCTGGTTGGGTTGTATTTCTACGACGATTGAGGTTTTTTATCTGGTTATAGTTTAGAATCACGGACAATCTACACACATAGTTTCGAATCTTTGTTGTTAAGTACCACTACTATAGTTCTGTATATACAGAGTATTATTTGTTAGTACTATTTACAGAATGAGTGGCCGTTCTGTATCGGGGTATACAGACACGAGGCGAAATAAATTACTTCTAAAACGATCTATTTAATTGGTAAGTTTATTGGCGTAGTAATTTTTCTAAAAAAACGTTGTCTAGCTAAGTCGAGAAAATCAAAGCTAAAGTTTATGTAAATCAAGAGGAATCTATATCACAGACCCTCGTTAAACATGGATTTTTCTTTTTCTTTGTGTTTTCCTCATGAATTATTAATGAGCCTTAGAAGAACAAAACGTAATGTAATTAGGAAGATATAGGTAAAACCAGGGCCGCCGAGAGCCAGGATGGGCCCGGGGGAAGGTAAGTCTGTCTTGCGGGCCCCTAAACGTCTCAGATGTCAGAGGCGATTGGATTTCTACTGTTGTGCGAGTACTCACATCGCTGTTAAAAACATGCGGTGTCGTACTACATTGCCGCTACTGCACTACGGCGCAAAATGTGCGTTTTAGCTTTCATCTGACAGTCAGTGTCTAAATAACTACATTGTTGAAACAGAGTATTGAAAGAATTCCTAACAAAGATTCCTTAATACAAGATCGAATTCAACAAAAACAGATATGCGTACGTGGCGTGGTCGGCGGCTATGGAGCGCCGAATGAGACTTGTAAACTTTACGTATTCATTTTATATGATAAACTAACATGGTGGAACTCACGATCTGACGTAAACTTGTCAATTACGATATTCTAAAGAATGCCGTAACATATCATAAACTTTCATATTCCAATGTGGTATTTACTTTAGTTTATGACGTGCTCAGTGCACTTCATGACAAACTTCACACTGACGATATTTTCCTGGCCTCGAAAAACTGGCGGGAATTCGCGGGAAGAGTCGTAGTATTATATTTCTTTACGAAATGTCAAACAGATGGAGATGAGAAGGGGTTTAATTAACAGACCAAATCTTGTTTCGTTTTTCGATGCAGTACGGCAGTTACTTTCCGAGGTTGAGGTGTGCTTGGAAGCAAGAGACGGTGTAACTTTGTACCTGAAAAGGTGAAACATGCAGGGGTCGTAGCATTTAATAAGTATAATAATAACGATATACGAACAGTGACTAGCAACCTAAGAATGCCATGCATAGGAATATATATAACTTCGAGAGACAATCCACCTCAGGAAGCAGGGGCCGACGGCCGACCTAAATACGTAATATCAAGACATCAAATTGTATATCTCCGAGAGATTCATTTTCCATGGACGAAGATACCTAATGTGTTGGGGGTTATGAAATTACACCGTCTCCTGCATTGAAAAACGAAACAAGATTTGGTATGTTATTTAAACACCTTCTCCGGCTCTTTGACATTTAGGAAAGAAATATAAATATGAATCGAATGGGATCGAAAATCGCGCAAAGGATCATAATTATTGTCAAAGACAGTGAAGTTTGTCATGAAGTTGAAGTACGTCACTAAACTAAAGTAAATACCACATTGGAATCTGAAAGTTTATGATATGTTATGGCATTCTTGTATGTTACGTTCTACATATAGGACTTCAGAATATCATAATTGACAAGTTTACGTCAGATCGTGAGTTCCACCATGTTAGTTTATAATATAAAATGAATACGTCATGAATATTTAAAGTTTATAATAAAGTCTCATTCCGCGCTCCATGCATAGGCGGCCGTACGGGCCCCTAACGTGGGCCGGGCCCCAGGGCAGTTGTCCCGCCTACCCCCTTCTCGGCGGTACTGACGACTCGTAATTGTAAATGCCCATGAGTAATCGAGATTATCGAGGCCTTCGGGACTTATAACTTAGGGGATTTACCCAATACAGTCAATGTATCATCTGTGTCCCGCGAAGACAGGGTAAAAAGGATTTGATATACTCGTCCCTGCGTCATGTGCGTTAGCATCAAATTTATAGGGGGGCGCAGCCCTCCTTGTTCGGCGTTTACGTTTAGGGGAGCGCCATCCCCCTCCAGCTACCCCCTGCTTCCTGCGGCCGTGTAGTTTGGCCGCTTATATTATATTGTATAATTAGTTTACATTGCATGTTACTGCGTGGGTGATCCGTTATTACCTAAGCAAAATTAATCAAATAAACTGTACCCCTATGGTGGGCTATATGTTTTGAGCACTGTAGTGAATAGCAACGTGAATCAGCATGACTGTGAAACATTGAGTAGAGTCCAGTAGATATAGCAATTACACAGCACTCACAAAAACTCTGAATATCTAATAAACAGGATATACCATTGTTTGTGAGAAACAGCAAGCAACACGTGAGATTTATTCTGATTATTATATTTGCTCATGTCCGAATATAAAAGCTACAGCGTTCCGGAGTATTTTCAAAATAGCGGTTAAAACTTGAGTGTTTTCACTCTTTCTTATGTTTCCTCTGTTTTATTTAGCCAAAAGATATATAAAACTAATATGAATTTCTTAGTGCTTTAAATTTCGATTCAATCTCGTGTAATTGCAGACGGTACCGAAAAAGGTACATTTAACCACAATGCTTTGCGGTCTCAAATCAGCTCAAATAACAACTCTTGTTTATCATGCCAGTTGACACGGATTAAGTAAAAAAGAACTTCATTCCTTAATTCTTTGAAAGTTTTCACGGCGATAATGTAATATAAAATAAGTCTTGTGGAAACACCATGTAAAATATTTATTTAATTGCTAAGCTTTCGGCCTGTTGACTCAGGCCTTCATCAGCTGAGCAACAACAACAAGCTGCTGGCTCACATCATTTATAAACTAAGCAACTGATCAATTAAGTCACGTAAGAATACATTGGCGTATCAATTGGTTGATGATTACACACTACGCCTACAGCTACGGTTTACAATTACATTACAGTGATAACATAGAGGTAAATAGTTCCGCCTACATATAACACTATACTCTACTTTTTAAGTAAAAACTGAAGGTTGAAAGAAAACGTGTTTTGACACAAGAAACGACACCATCACCGGAAAAGTTAGTCCGCATGTTCTTTGAGAGAGTGGAACCCAAAACGAACGACTACGCTGTCCTACCCTACATCAAAGGCCTTATGGAACCCCTCAGTTAAACGACTCTTGAAACCATACGACATTAAGGTTACAACAAAACCTCTACGCACGCTTCAACAAATGCTGCCTTCACCCAAAGACCGACCATCCGAAGAAAAACAAACGAACGTTGTCTACCAAATCAATTGCGCAGATTGCTCGTGGAGCTACATTGGAGAGACAGGCAGAGCTTTGGTGACGAGGAAAAAAGAACATATGAGAAATGTTGAAAAATACAAAGCCGGTTCAAATATAGCAAAACATGCTTGGATTAACGACCACGCAATTGACTTTAAAAACAGCAAAGTTATTGACAGGGCAAACTATTGCCACAGAGGAACATTAGAATCATGGCATACTGCAACCACCACCAATGCAGATAATAATGCAAAACATTTGCCAGAACAATACCGGTTTTTACTTAAAAAGTAGAGTATAGTGTTATATGTAGGCGGAACTATTTATCTCTGTGTTGTCACTGTAAACCGTAGCTGTAGGCGTAGTGTGTAATCATCAACCGTAAGAGTAATTTTTTATCTCATTAGTGTTAACCCGTCGAAGGCTGCAGACTGGCAGCCGAAAGCTTGTTAGAAATAAATATCTTTGACCAGAGAACGTTTCAAACTTTAATATGTTTAATCCTGGTCGCGCTTCTAGCATTTTTAAATGGAATAAAATGTCATTAACATATTAAGCGATAATTAAACTTAAAAGCATTATTCTAGTTCCAGAGTGAGTATTATTAACACTGTTAAGGTATATGCGCACAATATGAATATGTCCCATAAATATAGAAGCTAAGCATTTTTACGCCTACCAGACCTTTCAATAACATTTTATCTTTCGCTGAATACTGTTGGCAATACTGTATTGCAACAAGCGTTCTTAGTTTAACTTTTCCAAATGATTACTTTTAATTTCACGCTTCGCAGTACGTTCTTACAGGTGCGAACCGGTTCGATTTTTAACATTAGACCTAAAAATATTGGGGGGGCTTAGCCCCCTCGTCAGAAATATTGGGGGGGGGGGGGGCTATAGCATTTTAAATGTTCTTTCAAAAAAGACAGACTTAGTTTTCGTTTTATACTCACTTTAATAATTTTACTAGCTTCCGTTCTTTGTTCTATTATTAAGTAAACTAGCCTGGAGAACAAAAATAAGTAATTATATATTGACGTAACTGCGCAGCACCCATGCCAAAACACGTCATAAGAAATAGGAATTCGCGTATGTTTTCTTTAGTAATATTTGGCATTTCACTCGATTAAACTGCATGTTTTAAATTTCGAGCGTGAGAATATACACATTTTAAGGTCATAGCGGCCTTTCGACTGCGGGAATCGACGGCCGTGACTCTAGTGCAGTGTCTATAGTACGAGCTTGGTATGAAAGTCTTAAAATTGTCACACAAGGATACGAAACGTTTAAATGAACAATAAATTACCCTATCATTGATCTAACATATCATGGACCGTCTTGGTTTGGGGAGAAAGGGGGGAGAAGCTTAAGGTGGCTCCATACAGTTTCTAGAAAAATGGAAAATACAAGTTTGAGAGTCCAAAACACGTGCATATTTACTGTTACCAAATAAATAGCAACAGTTACCAAATAAATTACCAACTGTTACCAAATAAATAGCAACAGTTGTTGCTATGGCAACAATGACGTTTCAAAATGGCTGCCAATTACCTTTCAAACTAGTTTAATTCGAAAACCCAAAATTTTTTTTTCTTTAAAACTTTTCTTGAAGTATGAGTAATCAATAGGCCGATTTTAAAAAAATTCTGTAGAACGAAATTTTTTAAAAATTAACAAACATGATTTTTCCGGAAAAAAAATTATTCGTTCTACAGAATTTTTTTTAAATCGGCCTATTGATTACTCATACTTCAAGAAAAGTTTTAATGTAAAAAAAATTGGGGGTATTTGTTAAAACAAAGTGTTCATCATTTACACTTAGAATTTGATAAGTAAGTTAAAATATTCGCAAGATCGGCCGCTCATATTTTAACTATTACTTGCAGTTTTTCGTTTCCTTGAACATTTTGAGGTCACATGTGCATAATGATTTAAGGTGGCTCCACACAGTTTCTTGAAAAAAGGAAAATACAAGTTTGCGAGTCCAAAACACGTGCATAAACAATTCAGAAAAACAATAAAACTAAATGTTATGCATAGTTAAACATTCTGACAATCAAAAACTGTTACCAAATAAATAGCAACAGTTGTTGCTATGGCAACAATGACGTTTCAAAATGGCTGCCAATTACCTTCCAAACTAATTTAATTCGAAAAAACTTTGGTGACCCCCAATTTTTTTTTCATTAAAACTTTTCTTGAAGTATGAGTAATCAATAGGCCGATATGATTTTTAAAAAATTCTGTAGAAGGAATAATTTTTTTTCCGAAAAAATCATGTTTGTTAATTTTTAAAAAATGTGGTTCTACAGAATTTTTTTACAATGGCCTATTGATTACTCATACTTGAAGAAAAGTTTTAATGAAAAAAAAATTGTGGGTCACCGAAGTTTTTTTCGAATTAAATTAGTTTGAAGGGTAATTGGCCGCTATTTTGAAACGTCATTGTTGCCATAGCAACAACTGTTGCTATTTATTTGGTAACATTTTTTGATTGTCAGAATGTTTAACTACGCATAACATTTAGTTTTATTGTTTTTCCGAATTGTTTATGCACGTGTTTTGGACTCTCAAACTTGTATTTTCTATTTTTCTAGAAACTGTATGGAGCCACCTTAAAAGAGAGTGGGCCGTTTATTTGAAAATTAAAGTGCCTACAAAACAAAATTTCACTTCTGAACACCTAAGATAATGAAAAATGGTTAGGCCATATCCACACTAATCAGGGGCGCACATTCGAAACTTTTTTTGTGGGGGTGCTTTTCGTTCTGATTTGAGGTCGCAAAGCATTGTGGTTAAATGTACCGCCGCCATCTTTTTCGGTACCGTCAATTACAGAATTTACAGTGCCCTGACAAGTTAGCGGCTAGATCGTCAGACTGCTTTATACTACGGTGCCCTTACAAAGTGACAAGCCAGTAGTTACTGCAGCCTTGACGACGGCAGGATTATCCTGAATCCTAAGGGAGCTCCTCTGTCCCACATGAGGTGTGTTAAAGTGAAAAGCATATAACAAATGCCCCAGTAGGGGGGTTGTGGTCGACGTCTGAGAGCTGGGACCCTCTCCCCGGAGGGTTGTGGTTAGGTTTAGGATCGCCAAGGGGTTGTGGTTGGGTTTTAGGGTTGCCGGGGGGTTGTTGTTAGCTTTAGGGTCAGGATTAAACATCGTCGCTATCACTATCACTACTTTCTTTACTGATGCCACCAGCTGGTGAGCAGTGGTTTGAATTGTCTGAACTCGACTCTAAATCTGACATTTTACCAACTTTAACGCAGTGTGTTTACTGTAATTCTACTGTTGCTATTCCTTTGGACAAAACACGACTCTAACCAGTGACGTCATCACTCGGTCCCAGACTCCGGATGCCTTATTTTTTTAAATGGTCACTTTCAGAGTGAATGAAAGGGAGTTTCTAGTGCTCTGCGTCAAAAATAAACTAGCTCACGGTGTTCAGCGCCTCAAAAACCCTTAGGACATCAAGAAAAATGAAAGTCAAAAATTTCGTTTCATAAACACTTTAATATTCGAGATTATTCTGAACGAACCATACCGTGCGAGTAGAGAAAAACTCTACTTGACCGCGACTGGAATTCGAACCCGGGACCTACGGTTTATACTAGTCGAACGCTCTACCGACTGAGTTACACAGGTCGTGGAATATGATGGAACTTATATTTGATATTTCGAAACTGGAAAGTGCCAAGTCGGTTAAATGCACTTCAAAAGTCATTAATAATTAATGAGGAAACTGAAAAAGGAAATCAGAACTATGTCGGTGATTTTATATGCGATAAAAACACCCCTAAAATTTCTTCTTTCTCAGGATAGGCAAACACTGAGACGTTTGTTGAAAACCGAGGCGAAGCCGAGGTTTGTGAACAAACTTCGAGGTGTTTGGATATCCTGATGAAACACTCCTCCGAGTGTATGATATAGCATCTCAAACAAATCAGTATTTTAAGAGAAAATCAAGATGAAAGTTTGCTTCATTTATGTAATTTCTTCCTCCGATATCCAAACCGCAGACACGGTACTGATTTTCTTTGTGTTTTCGTCATGAATTATTAATGAGTTTGAGATTTATCAAATCATTAATAGTTCATAAGGGACATTCAAAATAAATGAATGTTTAATTAAATTGTGTAAATACCGTTAAAACATTCATTGATAAAATATAAATGTTTTATGAAAGTGATAAGACACTATAGCCGCGTTTTCCGAGTTAAAATAATCTTATTTAACCATTCCTGCGATTCTTAAACAAAATATTCATCATATACACTTAGAATTTGAAGTTCAAATACTCGCGTACGATCTTTATGGGCATGCAACGGCTCGCCTTCGACCGCTCAACGTTTGATAGCTAGTAGCCTAGTATACTGATATAAACATTCAGGATGAATCATGAATCAAACTGTTTAACCCCAAAACAATATTTATCTTTCAGAGTTCGTGGTGCATGAATCACAATAACAACAACCACCATGTGCACTACCACCAGAACGACAACCACCACAACAACAACTACAACAACCACCACCACCACAACAACAACAACCATAAGAACTACCACCACAACAACAACACTTAAAAGCAACCACCACTGACACCACAATGACAAACACCACCACAAAAACAGCCACCATAAAAACAACCACCACAACAACCACAACCACCACCACCACAACAACAACAACAACAACAACAACAACAACAAAAGCAACAACCACAACAACAACAACAACAACAACAACAACAACAACAACAACAACAACAACAACCACTACTACAACAACAACAACAACAACAACAACAACAACAACAACAACAACAACCCCAACAACTACCACCATCAACGCAACAACAACCACCGACACCACAAAAACAACGGCCACCACCACCACTACCACAACAATAACAACCCCAACAACTACCACCACCACAAAAACAAGCGCCACCACCACCACCACAACAACAACAACAACAACCCGGCCACCACCACCGCAACAACCGAACAACCACTACCACAACAACAACCCCCAATAACTACCACCACCGCAACAACAACCACCACCACAAAAACGACTACCGACACCACAAAAACAAAGGCCACCACCACAAAAAAAAACACAACCACCACCACAACCACCGCAAAATTGACAACCAAGCACCACAACAACCACAACCACCATGGCCACAACCACTACCACAACAACAACCCCAAGAACTACCACCACCGCAATAACCTGACACCACCACAAAAACGACCACCGACACCACAAAAACAACGGCCACCACCACCACCACAAAAAAAACACAACCACTACCCCACAACAACAACAACCACCACCGCAACAACAACTAATCACCACAACAACCACAGCAGCAGCAACAACAACAATAAAAAGCCACACCACAACAATAATATAACCATCACCACGACCACAGCGACAACTACAACAACAACAACAACAACCAATACAACAACCAATACAACAACCACAAAAACAAGCCTGAATATTGCCTGAATATTCATCAACTTTTTCAAAACGGTCATCGCAGAAACTGACTCGAAGCGAGTACGTGAATCTAATTAAAGAAAAGGGGGGGTGTACCTACTCGTCAGTGAGTCGGCAAATTCGGCAAATTATTGCCCCCAGTCGACAAAAAGTTAACTGATTGAAGAGGAACCGAAATTAATTATATAAATACGAACCGAACGTCAAACATAAAAAACTGGTGATTGAGAAGGTCGGACAAAACATTGAATATTTTTGTGCTCTCGGTGAGTTGTAGCACGCGGTAAATCCCGTAATTGAATAGATCAAAGGATAGACTGTATAGCCGAGTTTTGCCGGGTTGGATTTTGTTTTTGTGAAACATAGAAACATAGTTGATAACAAGCCAGAATTAAAGAACTGTGCAGGAGACGTCATCCAATTTGCCTATAAGCAGAGAAGAGCGCTCCCTGGCGTATCAATTGACCGTACCGAAAAAGATATGGCGACTTGTATATTTAACTACAATCCTTTGCATGCAGTAAATATTATTTCTTGCAGAATTATTGGAAAATATGGTTTTAAAACGATCAACTTTGGTAGGAATGAAGTTCTTGCTTACTTAATCCATCTTAGCATGGTAAACAAGCAAGATAGAGATGCTTTGGACATGAACCAAGTCCTAAGTCAATGGGCATCAAAACCAAGGTGTTAATTAAGCGTGAAGAATTAAGAACATCAGTTTATAAGCTACATAATTTGTTTTTGTTATTTTCTTTGTTACAATTGAAAAAAAATGACAGCTTGTACTATCAATCTTACTATCACTCTATCGAAAAACGTGTTGCATTAGAAAAGCAGCATGTCAATGCACCCATGCTGGCTATGCAAACTGTTTAAAATATCTTTCAGACTTTTTATTGTCAAAGCGCAGACTGTATTTGTTTTTTGATTCCTCTTCTCTTAATTTATAGAAAAACCTTATCAAATATGATTTATGTAATCTAATAAGTAGTATTTTAAATAAAAAAGCCATCTAGGGATTTAACAAGCATGTCTTCAAGAAATGCGTCCATACTGCCTGGTTAATGACTCGGCAAAACTTCACCTTACACCCCCCCACCCCACCCCCCCCCCCCCCCAATAAAAGAGAAAGAGGTCTAGCGCCGCCCCTGCTGCGAGTTCTTAAATTTTAATTAAATGCAAGTACTCGCAACTCGCCGCAACTCTGTTTCAGCAATAACTGCATAAAAAACCTTTAGCCTTCTAAATTAAAGGGCGAATTACATGAGGGGAGTTGGCCTGCCCAACCCAGCTGACTCGTCTGTTTAGGATCGTACTTTGGATTTAAAGTCACATAAACTAAATTTGAAAGAAGAATTGGTTTAATTAAGATGGGAATTATTCGAAACTCCTCTTGAGGCCGAGGAAAGAATGTCGTGACGGACTCAATAGCCCAGTTAGCCCGGGCCCCGGCTCATGTTAATTGCTCATGAAACACCACCCTTGCGGTGTAGAATACCCTGGTTTGTCGAGAAGACTGACTCTACAGTTAGCCTGTGTCACGGTCCTAACTCGGTAAGAGTAAGGTCTGTGAACACTCGAGCGATTGCTTGTTCTCGCATAAATTAAATCCCAAGTTTTGGGGGAAATCATTTATGTCACCTTAAAAAATAATGACGTAGTTTTGTGGTCACTTTAAGGTGGCTCCCTATAGTTTCAATAAATACGCGCTATTTCATACGCTCATTGTCTAATGTTACTCACAAGTTTAAAAATTTGTTAGATAAATACTAAGTAGACCTTACTATAGCAGAACTATCGCAGATATAAAATTTCTATCAAAAAGTTCAATTATTTGCTATTACCATGGTAATAATGACGTTGGAACTTTGGTATATTTTCAAATATTGCATAATTGAAGCGGCATGTCTTCAGTTTGCTTCGGTGAAATTTTTTAAAAATTGCTGAGATGATAGATACTGTTGTGGAGAATATCCTTGCACAAAATCAGAGAGGGTTGTATGGACAGATTTTTCGCTATAAAAATTATCGATTTAAAAAAGTTCTGTCTTATGAAAATTTTTTTAAATTATATATACTTTAGAACTTTTTATAAACTACTTATTTACAAAATTGTAGCAAAATTCACCGAAGAAAACGTCTACAAGTCTAACATCTATGTCGACGCGGTCATAGAATTTCGAATCGACAAGATCGCTATTTACGCATGCGTAGCGATACTATTTCTAGTCACCAGTCCCCTATTGAAATTACCGTAGGGAGCCACCTTAATGCTTTAATGCTTTAATGAAATACTCCTAAATCAGTGTTACACTATACTAGGAGGTTTACAGGTACCTAACTAATAATATAGTACATATGATATATATTAAAACAAAGAAAAAGGATGGGGAAAAATACAACTAATAAAATGATTTAAATATACAAGTAATAAGAAAGTAAAATACAAAATCAATCAATAAGATGGATGACAGAGGGACTTAATTGTAGGCATAGCGGAGGTTTTGAAGCTATTACTTTTGAAACTATTGTTCTAGGATAAAATGAATACTTATATATGTTATTACTGCACTGGATCTGACGAGAAGGAGAGGTGTTAGGCAACCTGGAAACTCTACTTAAAAGGCACACCTCCTTAGGGAAACTAATACCTACAAGACTTTGCTGGATCTTATAAAACATGGTGGCTTGATACAGTAATCTACGTTGCTCAAGTGAGTCCCAGCCTAAATGACCAATCATAGGAAAGATATGGCTAGCTCTAGAGTTGTCGCTATGAGTAAATCTAGCAGCCCTGCGCTGTATCATCTCGATGTTATTAATGTTCCTTTTAGTGTAAGGATTCCATACAGAGCAGGCATATTCTAGTTGGGGACGTACAAGACTAGTATATGCCCTTGACTTAACTTTCAAGCTACAATCACTATAAAGGATTCTCCTAAGTAGGCCAAGAGTCGTATTTGCCTTTTTACATATATGTCACTATATATACCCACTTTTATATGTTTAAAGCGACTGAAATACAAGGTAAATCGAAAGATAGAGTCAGTATAGTTGGTTTGTAATATGTGTATACCTAGTATGTTATTTTGGCGGATTTGATCGCGTTGTATGATAATAATAATTAACATATTTAGCTCTAATATCGTCCCCACTCTTCTCCCGGCAGGAACAAGTAATCGCTCGAGTGTTCACAGACTTTACTCTTACCGAGTTAGGGCTGTGACACAGGCTACTCTACAGTACAACTAGTGTACAAGGTGACACTACAAGAAAACATGGCGCTACTTCAAGTCTCGTGAAGAGGGATTACATCGATAATTCATCAGATCACACCTTCACACAGGAACAAGGATTATCAACTATTTGATCTTGAGACCGACATTTGCCAGATACTAGCTAGACAAGGCGTTGGGCCTGATCGTTGGTCTTATCATAAAATCCCTATAGCAACGAGTCTGTAGTTAATCTAACTCAAGTCTCTATACAAAAGATATGCCAGGATTGGTGTGGATATTCTCGCCAAATCGACGATATGTAGTGAATTCGGAAATGAAAGAGCCAAAAGGTCAAACCAATGAACACAAATAAGTGTTTTCAATGGGACACGGGTATAAATAAAGAACATTTTCGTCGCCTATACTAATTTGCGCACATTCCTAGCAAATTGTTAAAATTCTTTGCGGATTTAGAAGTATGTCTAAAACTCTTATAAGTTAAAAATAACCCCGAGATCTTCGAAGAATGGTCAGGAGCTTAAAGTCTTCAAAAATAATATTCCATAAATTCCTGAAAGTATTCAGTTGATTTTTAAAATGCGAGCGCGTCAAAACTCGCGGAAATGCAAGAAATACCTCGAAGATAAGAGTGGAAATGAGGAAAAAGTTTGCAGAAATGGAGATGCCACGCCGAATTGAGATAAACTATTCACTATAATCATCAGTGTCTGTATCAATCAGTACCTATGTCATTGTGATCACTTCGAATCGAACGTAATCCGCGCGCGTATTGTGTGAACTGTGAACTGTGAATACCATTTCGGGACTGATTAGTTCTTGTTTTTTGCCACTTAAGGTTGGTGACATTACTTCGTCCTAATTGTCTTTTACGGTAAATTACCTTTAATAACTCATTCCTGTCCTAGAGCTGCCACAGGGATGAATAAAATATTCGTTTAAAGTTAGCCAAAATGAAATACTAAAGCCTATATAAAGACCAATTCAAATGTTTTCACATTTTGAAGCCCGGACCTCTCCCTGTGCTGAATAAGATCGTCTGGCGTTAGCCAGAATAAAATACTAAAGACTCGTTTTGATCAGGCTTCAAAGTGTTAAAGAGAGATGTTTTAACACTTTGAGGCCTGGACTGAGTAAAATCGTCTGGCGTTAGCCAGAATAAAATACTCGTCTTCAGGCTTCAAAGTGTTAAGAGGGCCGGGTTTACAATAGGCTTCTTCAATCCCGATCGATATTGGCTAGTCTAATTCCCGTATCCCGACAAGTTTGGTTAGCTGATCCATGGCTGATCCAATCCCGAGCAGGCAAGCCAGCCCGGGTACGGGCTAGCCCACCGTTCGCCAAGATCTCACTCCCTTCTCTTTTCTCCTCTTCTCTTGTCTACTTTTCTCTGCTCTTCTGTCGTCGTCTACTCTTCTCTCCTCTTCTCGTCCCTCACCTATGCATGCTATTATTTCTTGTTAATTTTCATCTTGTGTTTATGAGAGCCGAGCCTAGCCAAGATCTCGCTCGGTATGACCAGGATCTCGGAGTACTCAGGCTGGGTTTTCCCCACGCAAACACGATTGACCCATCTGCCTCGCCGACCTTGGAACTGAAAGCTTCGTACAGGCGACAAAATTTATTTATATCAGGTTTTTTCGACATATTAACAATGCACAAGTTATTTTTGTTCATATGCAGTTCATATTTAAAACAACGAGATTTCGTGTCTTGCCAGAACTGAGCTCGCCAAAGCGAGCTAGTTCGGGTACCCAGGCTGGCCCGCCTCCATATAAACTTAACCCCCCCTAGCTTAAAAATCCCGAATCGGTTTTCGGCTAAAAGGGACTCAAAAGGGAAAAGATTGCCAAAATCTTGAGAATCACTGAAGCTTGACGACAATTAAATTTGGAGAAAACAAACTGTTTACAAAAATAAGATAGATACCGTTAGGAGGCATTAAATTTTTAGAATATTTGTCTTGGATTTTGCGATAAACACAAACCAATTAATTCCGAGATAAATTTCCAGCAAAACGGTATATCAGTGGGTTTTTTTATACTGAATTTATTGACGATGATGTTTCTTGACCAACATTCGGACAAAATAAGTCATAATAAAAAACGCTGACACCGTTTTGCTGAAATTTATCTCGGAATCGAAATGCGAAAAAAAAAATTTGAACAAAATGAAACCGCTTCGTTCTTAAGTCGCCCCGAGTGGAGCCCTCTGGTTTTACTTGAATATTTTGCAATTATTGGTTTGTGTTTATCGCAAAATCAAATACAACATTGTATTCTACAATCAGTCCTGTCCGGGGGTTTCCCTGGCAGAAGTGAATAAAACACTATACAGACCAATTGGAACAGGAACGCCAGTTTGCCATGCAGGTAGTTTTTTTTAAATAAAATAAGTAAAAAAAACATTTGTAATATTTGGAAGTCGCGGCCAAGTGCACCGAAAACGGAGGATTGGAAAACGGTTTTTTTGGGGTTTTTTTGTTTATAAAACTTCGCCATAAACAAACACAAACATGGGAAGACATGGCTGGGAAATCATCACAGCTCCAGAGGAAAATAATCCTGGCAGGTGCCATTTACGATGAGCCCGTTTATATATTATTATTATCCGTATACCATATATACTCGAAATAGAAATAAAAAGAGAATAGAAAGAAAATAAATTGAGAAAACAAAAAAAAAGTAAGGAAACTCCCCCCCCCCCCCCCTCCAACCTCTACCCCTCACCCCCCAAGGTCAGAAAGAGACAAAAAAAATGCGAATAGCAACCAGCTGGCAGCTGCGACAAGCTATCTTGTAAAAATGTTTGTGTTTATCTATGGTACTTAACCTACACTTAATATTTCTGGAACTTTGATCCTATTTCTTAGATATTTATATCTATTAATTCTTTGAAAGTTTTCATGGCGATAATGTAATATAAATAAGTTGCTCTGATGAAGACCTGAGTCAACAGGCCGAAAGCTTAGCAAAGAAATATTTTACGTGGTGTTTCCACAAAACTTATATTATATTATATTTATATCTATTTAATTTAAAGGCCCCCCCATGGCGCTTGCCCAAAGTGTCCTCCCCTTGATCCTCCCTTGTAGATCACATGCAACTAACATCAAATGTCGATTGTCCGCTTGTCGGCCAGAAAATGTTTTCGATATATATACCTTTCCGGAATTCCGGCAGTAAACAGCTAGAATCATATTTCTCCGCGTTTTTTAAACGGCTGCAGTGTTAAAAGAAAGTTGCCTTTTTAGGTAGTGTTTTGCAATCTGCACGGAGAATTGCGAGGCTATAGCTATATAGTCGAGTTTTCAGCTTGTATTGAACTGTACGTGCTGGGGGGGGGGGGGGGGGGGGGGGTTAATGACCGACCTACTCGGCAGAGCAAACAGCTGCCAGAGATAATGGCCTATCGGACGAAAGTTATAATATTTGCGACTGCTTTCGATCGAAAATAAGAAATTCATCCCGATATGCCGAGTAATCTGTCAAGAAGTGTTTACACTTGACATAGGAAAAAATAAATTGCCATCTCATCTATATGTCTCCAGCTCTTATTACCGGAGATCAGTTGAACTATACTCTATAGTTTGAGCTTGCACATTTGACTCCGGGATACCGACATATTTTGGAAAAACCGCGAAAAAACTAAACCGGGTCCTTATTTGAGTCCCCCCTTTTCGCCACGACCTGAGTTCGCTCATCGGAAACGGCGTGCTTACAGTAAAAAATAGGCACCCAATAGGTGCATGTGTCTACAGCACTTTTAATATGGCAATGATGAAAGCAGTCGGGTATATGATGAAACTTGCAAATAAATTTCGAATTTTGAAAAATGTGTTGAGAAATTTAACTTTCATTTTGTTTGTAGATATTGCTTATCGTTTATAATAAATTGTCCCATGTAACATGCATCATCTTACTGACGTTATTTGAACTAATTTCCATACATTTCCATTTATGTTTGTCCTAGTAGGTTGGCTAATTTTCAGTCAACCACGTCAAATTTTAGACATTTTTGAACAAACCATTTTTTTCATATTTCATTCTGAATTCTGGCCTATACATGCATATATAATATTACATATAATGACGGTAATATGCATGTATATGGAAACTCGGCCGAGGGGATATACGAGAATTTTATATTTTATATTTTTGATATTTATTATTAGTTCGATTTATCACAATATACAATTTGAATAAATAATATAAATGAAGAAACTGATGTTGTGACAAGGGAGCCAGAACAAGAAACCATTTGGCTTATGATCGTTTAGGCTTCCTTCAAAAACTCATTAATAATTCATGAGGAAAACACAAAGGAAATCAGTACCATGTCCGTGGTTTTATACCTGATAAAACTTCTTGACGTCAGAAAGAATACTAATGAACATACAATTTTATATAAAGAATACTAATGAAAATACAATTTTATATAAAGAATACTAATGAACATAACATCCAATAACGAATCGTTTTTGAAGCCATTCAAAACACTCGCATCACGTGTTTTATCAGATCTAAGACTCGGGCTGCGCCCTCGTGGTTTTAAATCTGATAAAACACTCCTGCTCGTGTTTTAAATATTACTTAAAAACTCTTAGTTAAAGTACTTGATGTCGAGGAGTGGGAAAAGCAATTATATAAAGTATGTATATTACTAATTAGTATAATACTAACGTTACAAACATTATAGAGTATAGATATAAAGATTTTAAATAAGAATACTTGAGTATGGTATTATACACTGTAATCAATATACATTAAGCATCCAGCAAGAATAATTTCAAATTTGATTTAAATATTTTGATGGAGGGTAAATGTGTCAGCTTTGTATCGAGTGAATTCCAAAATATAAAGGACCTTGATATTTTATTGAAAACTGTTTCATCCTAGTTCTCCAAAAGTCTGTGCGATAATTACTAATTGTCGGTAAATGTTCTTCAAGCTGTTATTTTACTTATAAAAATTCTGAGTTCCGTTAGCTTACGGTATGAATATCTGCTGAGACGCTCTAACCATGTATCGAACTACTAAGACACGGATTGAACTCAGGTTAAATTTAATGCATTATGTTATATACCGATATGTGCAAGTATGACGATATATAGCAACCTCGCTCCCAGGGCCTTTTTTAAATTAGGAGGGCGGGAAAAGTGACATCGGCTGGTGGACTCTGCATTTTCATTGGTTGATTGATTTTCTTAAACTTTCCTCAGGAAACGTAATTATGCAAACTTTTGTGCCAGTTGTAATCAAATAGCTTCAACGGAACCGCCAACGGGACCGATGAGACCACCCATTACAACGAACTTCTCAATTATTAGAACTTCTAATTTATTACACCTAGTATTTCTGGGTGCTGTGACCAGCGGATGCCAGGGCCTTTTCCCGCCCTCCCAATTTCGAAAAGGCCCTGGAAACGAGTTTGGATATATAGAGTATGTTAATTCGTAATACATGTTAATTGTTAAAGTGCCTGTGAAGCGAAAATTAAATCTGTACACTCTCAATACTCTATTTGAAAGAACATGATTTAAAATGACAAAGTAACATTTTTGCAGGTTTTGATTTCCTTGTTTCGTTCTTGAGATATTTCAGTTTGTTTGATATGTAAATTGACCGATGTGCACACATGTGCATAATGAGTCTTTGCCATCAGCAAACATAATAACTTAACAATTCTACATTAGTTGTAGAAGAAACACACCCACATGCATGCTTCCGGCTTCGCCGTTAATTTTGTTTCCACTAGCATGCAATAATATATATATTAGTTATCTAGAAAGTTATATATTATAGATCTTATTCAAAAATGGCCGTCGAATTAAAATTCTTTTATATACATATAAATTAGCCCTTATGAACTCGTTTTCATGTGTGAAATTCAATGTGTGAAATCTAATTTATATGCACATAAAATAATTATAATTCGGCGGCCATTTTGGAATAAGGTCTATAACTTTCAATGATAACTCATTATGCACATGTGACATCAAAATGTTTAATTTGCATATCAAACAAACCTCTAAAATATCTCAAAAACAAAGCAAGGAATTACGAAAAACTGCAAATAATTACTGTGCATGATGGTGTTATTTTAATAAGAAATGTATTACGCTAGCTCGGATATATGAGAGTTATGACAACTCGAGTTATTTTTATAAGTGGGACTCGAACCCTCAACCGCATCTGATATTCGCTTAGACACTCCAACCATTGAGCTATATTGGAACTTGAACGTAACGCAAGTAGCTATCAATCAAATCACAAGTTGCCGAACTTGACGCCTTACTTAACAATACCTAAAATTTTAGTTATCATTGATTGCCTAGAGCCATATAAATCGCTCTCGAACGACCGTCCCAGCAAAATACGGACCAGATCTTTCGGTTGTCAAAATGGTTTCTTCCCTTCTTATATTTCTCTTCCTCGAGTTCAATCTCATACTCACACTTCCGCACGACCAATATTGTGGCGTGGCCCGTGGGCTCCCTGTGAATTGAACTAACAGAACTGAAAAGAAACACGTCGAAATATGTAGGCGATAGTGATTGGCCAAACCACAGAGCCCGATTAAGATTTGAAACCGATAAAGCTATATAGGGCTAGGTGAGGTAATACGGGCAACATTTTACTTCAGCTTGCAACGCAATTTTGTTGCGTAGTTGCACGTATTACCACCCAATCATTGTTGGGTGACAATGTTTAAGGTGGGTGGTAATACGTGCAACAACGCTTTTCAACTTGCAACGCAACAAAATTGCGTTATAAGTTGAAGAAAAATGTTGCCCGTATTACCTCACCTTGAAATTATGTATTGCAGCAAGAAATAGACAATTATAATAATTTTATCGGGCATATGCATTGTGGTGTATTTTGCGGGCTAACATATGATAGATCTGTTTTAACAGTTCTAAATCACTACTGGTTTGTTGTTTATGGAATTGTATACTTTTCTTGTTACTTTAATGGAGCAAAGATTGTTTTGAAGACAAATGTTGCGTTTTTCTGCCAAGTTACATGTAAGTTATGAGTTATGCCGTAAATATTTGTTGCAATGAAATACATGCACGCTGACGCGCGTAGGTTGCCTGTTCAAGTTATTGTTTACTGTATACTGTCTTTGATTTTCTTCTAAATGCCCACTAAAATTATTATTAATAGAGTAATACAGTTGATGTTCTCTTGGGTATAAATATATTTTTGGCCCTTCTCAGAGCGAATTTTAACCCATGCAGTCTTATTTTCGTAGCAGTGGAGATGACGAATTTGCTGGAGTGAAGGCGCACAGATATGGTTCCTCACCTGCAAACCAACGGATAGAGTGTTGGTGGTCATTCTTGCGTAAAAACCGATCAAATTGGTGGATAAATTTTTTTAAAGATCTGGTCGAAGCACGGTATCTTAGTTTGTCAAATGAGCTGCAAAAAGAATGCCTATGGTATTGTTTTCACCATCTGTTGCAACAAGACCTAACTTCAGTTCAGTTCAAAGACATTGGAATTCCCATTACATAAGGAAATCACGATTTGACACTGTTGCTGGCAGACCTGATTAACTTTACTTTCTCCCTGAGTGTTCAGGTGCACAAGATCATGTAAAGCCTGTGACAGACGATCAGTTCCAGGATATGTTTCAATATTGCCATGAGTATCAGGAAGATAGTGTCATGCAGGAATATTTTCATGTGGTTACACAGCAGCTCGATTTGCCATCCCCAACGAATTGGAGATTTGCTCTAGATCGGTATCACTATCTATGCCAGATTGCACAAGACTAATATGTGGCAAAAATCAAGGGTGTATCACTCAAAAATCTTCATACACCTTACCTAAAATTGAACTCATTGCAAGCTTCCTGTTTTGAATTTGACTGGCTTATTGTTTTTGAACAACCAATAAGAAAACTTGATTATTTAACAATCAAGCCAAACACTAATCAAATCAAAAGCAGGAAGTTGTTCAACAAACTTCACCAAATGAATTAGCAAGACAGAGAAACTGAATTGCAATAATGTATTAGAAACACTATGAATTGAAACTTTTGTTTGTGCATTGATATTCTCTTTTGTGTATTGCACATACGGGCCACCGTATACTATCGTTATATCAAAAAATAATAATAATTATATAGATGGAAGCTGTGGGACGTCCTGGCAGACGACATAGATTAGAGAGAGGAGATATAAATAGAACTTTGGCAGAGAAGGGAATTCACTCTAATCCGAAGAACAAACTAAATCGAACTGTTAGGAGTAACTAAAATTTAAAAAATACTTAAAATTTTAAGAACAAACCAGCAAGGTAGAAAAGTAAATAAAAAATAGCTGTAAAGGATAAGCTACCGTTTGAGGTAAAAAAAGATCTATAATATACGCATTTATCCTACCACATATTTTATGTAATGCTCCAGAACATAGCAAAACTGCAGCAAACGAATCGATGTACACAGAAACTGGAAAAGGTTAACGAACTCACTTCATCTTTAACGATAAAAAACATTCTTTATGAAATCCTGTGAAATGGGCACCAAACACTTGATTCAAACGAAAGACTTTGCAAAATAGGAAAAACTGTATTTATAACGCCTTATATAACTAACTAGCTCCGACGACATTACTAGCAATTATTAACTAAGCGTAACTTTCACTACAATCTTCAGCTGGCCCGTTTATCATGCGATTTGTTCTGCACTTCAGTTCTCACGCTGACGCATGCAATTGAATACGGATGACTCGCCAAAGTACTGAATCTCATATAGCTCTGAAAAAATGGTTCAATGCATTCGTAAGTCAATCTATTCGATCGACGATCGCATGTGTCAGCACTGTGTAAACGAGCCTTTTGGGGAACAAATTAACATCTTAGAACTTCCTAAAATACACACAACAACATAACACATGCATCGACTTAATTAAGTCATGGCGGCATACCGGCTGAACTCATTGCCAGAGAATAACTTTAATTGGAAATATAATATAGATTTCCGTGCAATATTTTTAAATGTGCAATTTATTATTGATTTATTATTATTATTATTATTATTATTATTATTATTATTATTATTATTATTATTATTATTATTATTATTATTATTATTATTATTATTATTATTATTATTATTATTATTATTATTATAAGTTTTACGGCGTTATAAGTCCACTCCAAGCGTTAATTACCTCACTGAAAGTAGACAACGTAAGAGATGAACGGTCAAAAGTAAGTCAGTATTTTATTGATTTACGGCACTATATAACAATTTTCACATTTTAACTGTAACAAATGAGAACCTAGCGTCAGATTCATTGGTCAGCCAGCCAGAGATCAGCCTATACACAGTAGAAAAAACAAAAAACTCTGGTAAAAACCCGCGTATAAGAACCTAGGTTTTTAACCCAAGTTTTTTTAACCCAAGTTAGCCTAAAAAGGTTCTTATATGTCTGATGTCAACTAAGGATTCAGGTTATTTAGGTTCTTAAATAGTTTCCTATTTTCAGTCAATACTAAAATTACAGTACCTACACTCTACACCCGTTGATAACTGTTACTAGCTGTGAATAGAGTCCACTGTACTCACTCAACTATGTAAATCTATAAACAATGTAGAGGCATTATTTCTGTACAGTATATCAATTCTTTATATTGAAATTATAGGAGATTCCGATGTCTGGTTGCTATATAAAAACAGCTATTATATTTTTGCTATTTTCACGTAATTTTCAAATAAGAACATATGTTCTGATTTTCAGACTTAACAGGTTCTTATATAATGGGGGTTTAAATACCAAAATTTAACCCTACAGGTTCTTAATCACTAGTTCTTATATGCGGGTTTTTATTGTAGTTATTAGAACAAAAAATAGCAGAGTGCTGCGTTTTTGAGATAGAGCAAAGTGAAAAGGTGGTACTGTCAAGAATAGTTTATTACTTTTTATGACGAAATACTGACGTTTCGAGCGGAGCCCTCCGTCAGAACAGAATGTAAAATGTTATCAGATCAGCACTGCCGCTGCAGTTCATGTTGTGTTGACGATGTAGCATTGTTTTCAATTATCAGAGTTAACGACTTAATGGTTTTTGGGATTCTCTCCCAGAGCGAGAAACGGGAAATCATTTATCAAATCGATTTATGAGCGGATATTGGCGTGTGTGTGCATATTGGCTTCTCTATTAAACTATTAACTTGAAAAGAATTTGATGATCTTGGCGAATTCTATTTTCGCTTTAAAAACAGCCTTTATAGTTGCGGTCACAGATACACCAAACAAACTAACAAAGAGAGTAAATTTAGAATAGTATCGAGCCGGTATTAAATCGTGTACGCGGAAGTCCACATTTATTACCGCAACTGTCAACCAATATTTGGTTACTTCACATTCTTGTGTTTCAATTGATGAGAGAATTGAAGAGGAATACTTTGACATTCTCAGTTTATCAAATAATGTTGTTGAATGATCTCTGTTTCCAAATCTCTCGAAATAACTGCTGTCAAACGCCAGTTCGGGCAATCAGTTGGCATTCGCACTGAACGGATGTCAGCGCATTAAAACGACAACATCTGGGCAAAGACATGACAGAATGAGAAACTACAGCTTGAGGTTATGGTTCGGAAACGACCGGTTGCTTTTGACTCGAGCTCTCGAAGCGTCTTAAGATTGAATGCAGGAAGGAACAAGTCTGCGGAAAAAGGCGCTTTGTGGGTGAGTGTCGCCAAGCGCATGCCTTCGAGTGTTGGCACACAACATTTAAGCCTAAGTCAATATCGCCTTCTCATATACAATTAAATAAGTTGACATTGTTGATCGCTAGGAGGTATAAGCCCATAGAGTACTATAGAACTCGCGGGATAACGTCACGATTGGAGCCAAAACGGCTAGGAGCAGCCCACTATCTTATTCAGCGCAAATTCCTACGCAGTTGTCAGTCAGCTTGTGTTAGTCAACGCTCGACGATCTCGGTGCGAACGATCGGCTATATGCCCCGTGGGTAAAGTGTTGAAATGCGGCCTCTTCAGAGCCTATCAAGACGAGCTTCTGATTTTGACGAGTTGTTTGTCAAAGCAGCTGGAATCGGAGACAGAGTTGGGGGATATTTTAAGAACGAGCTCGCGTCTTATTGGCTGAGCGGTCAGATAATGTGAATGACATAGGATAGAGAGATTTAGAGGGATCGAACTTCGTGCCTTCGTCACATTAAAACGACGTGGGAATGACTGTGATCACTTGTCGCTAGTGACAGAGAAATACAAGCCGTGTATATTTATATATATCGTCCCGAAGCAAGCTCGTGTAAAACAGTAGAGTTCTTTCGAGCGAGGCAAGATGAGGTTACTCTTTCATTGGACTCCTTGTATCCTTGCCCTCGCTATTATCTGCTTTGTACTGGAGCATAGAGACAGCAACGCGGCCAAATCCCGACTCAGGCATACCAAGCAGCGTCAGGGCCAGGGCCAAGTGAAAAAGACTTACACAAAAATCCTCGGGCTGCTGTGGGGACACAAGAACATGCCGAAGTGGCAACGCACAATTCTAGACTGGAACCTGACCGACCAACTCTCGGGATCTCAGTACATGCAAAACCTTTACAAGAATTTAAGCACCGACGAGAATAACTCTCAGCGATTTAACGTCGCTAATGTTACAACGACGAAACCGGTCCGAGGAGCTGACACAATCATGGGCATTCTGAACGACGGTGAGTCTCTTATACACACATTAATATCTGGAATACACAAACACCGAGTTTTACTGCTCAAACTCCGGTTTTGCGCGAGTGTGAATACCACAATACTTTAACCGATACATAGAATACTGTTTTTCAAAAGCGGAAGGTATCCAGCGTTGATTTGAAGTGTGTCGTGATTGATATTAGTCTTAATGGTTTTTTGGATCTGTGCGTTAGCTCTGCATGGGTATAGAGTTTGCGATGGTTTATTGAAAGCGACTCAGTTTTTGAGATTCTGATTGCTCCGAGGTTCTACGACTGCCATTTCATTCACCTGTTGTTATCTAATTGCCTTATAAATTCCTCTTAATTGCGCCTTTATGCGCAGGAATCATATACGTGCACCCAAAGGTTTATGTAGAAATGAGAGCGATAATCTTGTACGAGGCATGTGGGGGTTGTATTATGTCTATTGTGCCAATACGGTACCTCGGCTAGCTACCTAGTAAAGCTCCTAAAAGACGCCTAAGACATTTGGCAGGTTGTAAGAGGATTGCAGCTACCGGAGACGGTATCCTGACAAACTTGACACCAAACACAAACGAGTCGGCATAGCGCGAGAAAACCCGACACGAACTGAGGCACTTGAATGGAGAACTTATATTAGCGAAACAAAGAAATGTTGTGATTTATAAGCTCTCGCGCAGTTCAAACAAAGGCAACTGTGGGGGTCGGAATTGCGAGTTAATAAGAAGAAGTTAATGATATTGATATAGCTACATGAAAATATGTCTTTCCGCGTAGGACTGAGCAATGCAAGAGTCTTTACGTAAAGAAAACGCTAGGAATTTTGTTTACCAAAAGATTAAGTTAACGTTTTAACCCCATTGTATGGTGATTTATTATATAAAAAATGTATACTGTATACATTAATGTATACACTACTCGTTGACACATTTATATATATAAAATAACTCCCACCTACATTATTTATATAATTAAATATAGGTGTAAATATATTCCTATATAAATACATACATACATTAGTACACACAAACCAAGATATACCTGTATATATGTGAAAAGTATGCATGCATATATATTTCTAAAACTCATTAATAATTCATTTATTTTCTCGACTTAGACAACGTTTTTTTTTAGAAAAATTACTACGCAATGAACTTACCAAATAGATAATTTTAGAAGTAATTTACAGAATCTGTGTCTGTTCTGTATTGGGATACAGGCACTTGGCTTCACCTCATGTCTGTAATACCCTGATACAGAATGGTCACTCATTCTGTAAATAGTACCATATATATACATGTATATATATATATATATATATTATATATATATATATATATAATGCAACGCTCACTACCCTTGTGGAAGTTTGAGCACTGATGCTGTCCCACATGCGGTTGTCACCGACGATCACATGTGTATAAGTACAGTAATTGATGAAATTCATTCCGATTGTTCCAAGCTACACTGATGAGCTGTAGTACAGTGAAACATGTGTCTGTAGATTGAACTATATATATATAATGTGTGTATATATCTAAATAAATACATATATATATATATACATAGTACATACAAACCTACATATACCTGTATATGTACTTGCACTCGGTCACCCATGAAAACTTGGAGTAGCAAGAATCGCATTTTATTATATGAAAGATATTAAACACTCTATCTAAAATATGTATATTGATCGACTCCTACAATCCTTTATATTATGTACATCAAGTATATTTGCCATCTCATCAGTTTATACAATAGACAATGAGTAGCAACTTCAGTACCAGTCCCCATGCATGAATAACATGGTTAATTTGTTGAACAAACTAAAGTACACAAGCTAGTTTCTAATATCACTTCAAACATATTTCAACTTCATAGTCTAATTGTTAAATATAAATGTACACACTGTATGTGTGTATTTGGCAAACGAAACATAACAGGGGCAGATCCAGTATTTTTTTAAAGAGGGGGTTGACACCTCTAGGGGGTCCAGGGTATGCTTCCCTGGAAAAATTTTGATTTCTGATACCCTGAAATGCTATTTCCTGCATTTTGGGGACAATATTTGGATCAGAAATAGTGATTTTTATACGCTATATTATACCCTAAACACAAATGATATATTATATATAATATAATATACCGTTCAAAGAATACATATATAATAGGCCAGGGGGGTTGCAACCCCCATAACCCCCCCCCCCCTTGGATCCGCCACTGCATAAGCTTCATGTATGTGTATTCCTCCCTTAGCACAGTGTCACTAGGATACAACTTGAAATTAAATTTGTGGACAGATTCAAGTGACATGGATAAAATTATGGTGAATATCACACACTTGAAAACTTGGCCTAAATAGTTCGGAAGAACTGAATACACAAATTCACTTACGTTTTCAGAATGTTGTTCCGCAAAACCATTCTTGGTTTTCATCTGACGTCACGGCGGCCATATTGGTTCACAGAAACAATGAAATCGAAATGTGGCCATATTGGTGCACAATCTTTATCCTATAGGAATTTAACTCTATTTTTATTCAAATATTTCGTAGTGTTTCACCACCCCAACCGGGCCACCGATCACGTGAGTGAAAACGATCCACTAAGCGATATTTTTATACCTGCATGACGCTGTCTTTAACGTTGTTTGAGGTTTTGAAAACGAAAGACGTTTGTATTTGTTTCGGACTACAAAATAAGCTTAGGAAAAACTAAAAGACAAAAACAACGTAAAAAATGCAGCTGACAGCACCGCTGACAAAATGTCAATGAAAAATGTCTTTAAAGGTGCATTACTATTGTAATGTACGTGCGCATGTACGAAACTATTAATGTTTACATCTCTATTTACCAAAAATATACTGATACCTCATTCAAGATTGTAAGCTTTTCTTGTTTCCTCTTCATTACTTGTACTTGAAACGAAACATTTTTAGCGGAAATAGAAGAAATCCGAAGAAATATCCACGCCGAATCACTTGGGTTTCTGCTCCGAAAGGTTTAGACTGTGTGAGTACTTGATGTAATTATCTACGAATGTATTGTTTGTGAGGCTCACAAAAACAAGATGGCGGATCACGCGCAGACTACGTACGGAGTGTAAAGCCCTAATCAAACGAGAACGCAAGTCATCGCAAGTTGGCAGTCAGAATTTCTGTGGCGGTCGTTCGGACACCCGAATTAACAAAATAAAGGTTTCATGAGTGTTTTAAACAAGTTTTAACTTTGTCACGGTACATGATATTTTCGGGAAACTATTCAGAGCGGCTGGCTGAGATAGCGTGACGGCCAACTTGCGATGACTTGCGTTCTCGTTTGATTAGGGCTTAAAGCACCTTTAAGTTTTAGCGAATTAGCGGAGACACTCATGTACGTTTTTGTAACCGGAAATCTTGTCAAATCAGTACAAAATGGCGCCGGCTTTGTGGAAACGCTTTGTACTTAGATACTTAAATTGTTTTCACGCGGTGATTGGTTAAAATCGTGTTTCTATAAGTAAAATGGATTATAAAACATGAGCATATCTTTATGTGATATACAAACTGATAAAAATAACTGATGCAGAGAAATGTTTATTTTTACCGATTATTTTGGGTCTTACAAACTGTTTTAGCTGAGAAAATCAAACAAATTAAACGAGCCGAAAGCTAGCCTAGTGAACTCTATATAAGGACTGGAACGATACCTACAAACCAAATTTTGAAGCCGTCATGGAGGCTGACATGCAGGGCAACCCCAGTCCTCTTTATATGCAAGAAAATCTTTATTTTTTAAGTTATATTTTGTTATGAACCAATTACAAAGAAATGCAAACATGCTACAGTAATAGATATTTCTTCTAAAGTCTTTTAGCAGCAAAAACGTAGCTTGAATATTTGACAAAAAAAAACACAATTTGAGTCCGAAACCGCGCGGATCTCTTGATTTTTTGTATGGTGTTGAGGTATCAAAAGTCAAGAAAAAAGTCTATAAACTATCTTGAATCAAATAAAGATAGCATTAATCAAGTCCTTTAAAGCCTGCTGAAATCTAGTGGCTATAATCTGTCGAGCATATGGATGCTGACATGATCAATAAAAATCATAAATATTAAATTTTCTGAAAAGTCAAAAAATCAAACAAAACACAGAAATACGAACCGAACAGTGTTTTAAAGGCATCAAAGATAAAAAATATATGTGGTCTTATAATGATTCAAAAGGTATGAGGAGACTATTCATAAGAGCAAAGGCACAGCTTGACAGGGTTGCAAGAATTCATAAAATAAAGACGAACAAATACTAAATAAAACCTGAATTTTCGTCAGGAGTTTCCATCAATCCAAGCAAAATTTTGCTTTTGTTTTGCAATATATTTCCTCCTTCGATCTATTTTTGCCAGCAAACATACCTCAGACAGAAAGGATAATGATTCTAATACATACTGGCTTCGTTATATCAATTCTAAGGAAGTTCAACTACAAAAAAAAAATGGGCCATTGTTCTGTTTTCTACCGCTCCTTGGACATTCGTTCATTGCCCCCAGCAGCCGGAAGTTTGGCTTCATCCAATCAGGGCCAACAATTATGGATTCAATGGTTCTGCCCATGATTCCGCCATCTTTGTTTTAAGGGCCCTCAAAACAGACATTCGTAGATAATTACATGAAGTACTCTGCTCAGTGTAAACCGTTAGGAGCAACATGGCCGAAAATTAAGCGATTCGGCGAGGACATCTTTTCGGATTTCTTCTATTTCTTCTGAAAATGTTTTGTTTTGGGTACAAGTAATGAAGAGGAAGCAATAAAAGCTTATAATCTTGAATAAAGTATCAGTATATATTTTTATATATTTTTTGTAACTAAAGAAGTAAATATTAGTTTCGTACATACGCAGAACAGACAGGACAGCACTTTTAATTTCCTCTGACATTTTCCTCATGAATTATTAATGATTTTTTATTAATGAGTATTAAAGGAGAATTTTATGTACGTCACAGTTACGTATATTCCGAGAAAGGCGTTTAAAACTTATAGTAACCCTTCAAATTCGGTTTACGTTTTCAAAATGGCCGTTAATTTACATTTCAAAAAACGAGTTCGGTAACCCAAAATTTGTTTTGCATTAAAACATTTCTTTAAATTTGAGTAATCAATTGGAAGATTTAAAAAAAATTCTGTAGATCCAATTTTTTTTATATGGTTTTCATTTTTATGGTTTTCTATTTTTCAAAAAAGAAATTTTTTTTAAATCTTCCTAATGATTACTTCAATTTAAAGAAATGTTTTAATGGGAAAAAATTGGAGTGACCGAACTCGTTTTTGAAATAAATTGGATTAAATGTAAATTTATGGCCATTTTGAAACGTCACTGTTGTCATAGCAACGACTGCAACACTTTATCTGTTAATTAACAGTATTTCATGCCTTGAACATTATTCTATGCAAAACGTCAGTTTCACTGTTTTCCGAAATATTCATGATGGGCAGTTTCTGAGGTTGAAACTTGCATCTCTTCAACTTTTCAAGAAACAGTAGAGAGCCACCTTAAAGTGACTCTTAAGCAACTGAACGACTAACTTTAGTGCATTTACAGTATTGATCAATTTCACTTTATTCAGTATTTCATCTGAATTGGCTTCATCACGTCTTCTGTTCATCTATAACTGAACAGACAACAAAAAAATGGAATCTATTTGTTTTATACAATACAAAAATTTAAAAGGTTTTTATCGAAACTCTTGCCGGATTTGGGGGCATGAAGAAGGAAAAAAGCAAGTTAGCTGACGTGATCGTCTGTCTTCTAATAGATCACGGGCAACAACCAATGAAAACACGCATAGCAACCAGGGTATTGTATACATTTTTTCTCGTTGCGGGCGAATCACAGGACACTTATTCCATGCATGTTGGTAACCTTTGACCAATTTATATCGGTATAAAAAAATCTAATCCTCTAATCTTCGCCTAACTATTCTAACACTTTTAAATGTGGGTACCACACGGAGATTCTCCCTAAGATTCTCCTTAAGATTCTCCCTAATTAATCTCGAAGAAGAATTCACTGGAAGGATGAGCCGTGATCAAGTGAAGAATTAACTGATTATTTCTGTGGCACTCAGTGGCTTACACACAAATCACATTATCCCTTAATTAAGTTAAATTCATTTTACACGCAAAGCGTCTGATTATATCACGTAGCTAAAGCGTTTATCGCACTTAAAGTAAAGGTAAGGCAGTGAAGTCACCCAAATGTTTTTAAGGTTTGAGATAATTACCCATGCGTGGGATGATTTTTATCTTAATAAATATTCTTGATATGACGATATGACAGGATTTCGTATTGACCGCATGCAAGACAAGAATTTCAAATAACCAATTGACAAGTCGGAAGAAATATGTTTTCAATTGTCGATTTAACACTTATTTGGCATTACTGATAGTGGTGTTTTATTAATCTGGACGGATTTAATTCGTGGTAAACCCTTTAACGGGCACGTTTCTGCAAGAGGTTCTCAGACTCAGTTGACAAGTGAAGTTGTCTGGCGCGGTTAGCCAGACTAAAATATGTATAGGTAGGGAGAAAAAAGTTGGATTGCCTGTTAAAGGGTTAATTATGAATTCGTTGATTAGTTGAAGTAACCCAACGAAGTGAATCTTTTCCGAAACATTCATTAATGTTCTGGTTAACTATACGTACCAGGGCTCTTCCCTTGACAAGTTAAATCGTCTGGCGTTAGACATGCAGAGTAATGTAAAGTTACTGCATGCACATGCGCCCCCTTTAGAATACCCCAACTGCGCCCCATGAACTATATTTGCTAAAATAGATATAAAATAGTATGGCTGTCCATTGCATGTAGTTTGTTACTGAATATTCTGCTTTCTTAAATTCATGTTGTGTGTGGTCGCAAGGGGTAGACAGGAGAGTTGCTGCTCCGTAAGATATTTTATTCCGGCAAATGGTAAGCCTGTCGGCCAATTTCGTGTCGTTCTTATGCTGTACATGTATAACGTTTCTGTGAGTTAATCATACATGGGAGAACAATGACAACAACAATCTCCCCTAAAGGCACCGCCCCTAATACGAAACCAGTCAGACTCTGTATGGTTCGTCACTCGACTCACTCGGAGTAGGATTTAATATCATTACTGTGCTAAAATATATTTTGGGTTTCATCGAAAAAGAAAAAAACCACACTCGTCTTTCTTGAATATTACATTCCACTTCAAGAAGCTAGTAAAGAGTCGCGCAGGTTTAAAATTTTGCCCCATTTACACCAGAAGTTAATCGGAAGCGCCTGTTCTCAAAAATGTCTGGGATTTTCAACATTCCAAGTATTTAAAAAGTTATCGCGGTTTTACTTTTCCTACCGAGACTTGGGGTCGCCAAAAGCCACAGAGACTTGCGGTACAAGGAAAGAAAATTTCAAAATTGCTGGACACATTTCAGTAACCTTGCAGATATCAATGTATCAGGCTGCAAATTTACAGACGATTCTAATAAATACTGTAGAACTGGACTTTTAGCTTTTTTAAGTTTGTACTTTATAGGGAGCGGTCATAAGTAAGTTCTAACCCTGAGCGGAGGATATTCTTAATTTTTCAAAAATAAATTCATGCCCCTAGCATTGTCGGATAGGATTTGGTACCCCATTCAGAAACTGGTCTCAATATTTTCATATCCCATCGTGAAAAATCGTAACAAGATACAGTATTTGTTTTAAGAAGGATTAACATATAGCTTGTTTAATATTGCATACATTGGATCATTCATCCAATGACAACTACACAAAATTACCATTTTAACTAAAATTTATATAATACTAGTAAAACTACTTGGTCCCAGACCATTACATCCGGATTTGCAAATTTTCCCACCAACTGATCCAAGCTGGCAGCCTTCAAGTGGTTACCCGATTTTGGCCCTAATGTCCCCTGTAGTTGAAGCCTTAGAAATGCTTAACCTTATTCTCGCGACCGACAGCAGTTGAACAAGTCTTCTTCTTCAAGACTTTAAGAACAAAACGAATCCGTGCGATTGTGTATCTTGAAATTTGAATGTATAAATACACCACCATTTTCTATCACTTTTAAACTTTGTACCGTAGTCGTAGTCCTTGTCTGAATCTTAAATCCCTTTTAGCTCTTCATACACGAGCTTAATATAAGGCCTGGCCAAACGCTTTCAACATCGCATTCAACATCATTCAACATTGTTGAACGATGTTGAATAGTGTTGAAAGCACGAGTGGCCAAATTAATTCAACATCGTTCAACATTCATGAATGACAATTAATTGAACGCGGGCTACCACAAAAGCTGGAATCGACAATATCCCTCATGGCGCATGTCTCTGTTCAACAAAGTTGAATGAAATGTGGCCAAATGCGTTCAACACCTTTCAACATTTTGAGAACAATAGAAATGTTGAACGCGTGTTGAACGAAAATTTGAACATGTTCAAATTTCGTTCTCAAATTCATTAATAATTCATGAACCGAAAACAAAGGAAATCAGGACCGAGACGGAGATTTTGATATCGGAGGAAGAAATTACATAAATTAAGCCAACTTTCGCCCCGATTTTCTCTTAAAATACTGATTTGTTTGACAAAAGTCTCGGTGTTTGGAAATCCTGATGAAACACTCCTCCTCGTGTATGATATATAAGTTAACTTCAACATCATCCAACACCATTCAACAACATTCAACATCATTCAACAGGGGTGCCCAAACGCTTTCAACATGTTGAATTCAACAATGTTGAACGATGTTGAATGAAATGTTGAAAGCGTTTGGGCCAGGCTTTTAATAGAACTGAGAAGGTGGAATGGATAGCGTAATGCGGTAGAGGGTAACGCATTACGCTATCCATTCCACCTTCTTAGCTCTACTGTATTATATTAAGCCCGTATATGGAGAGCTAAAGAAGCCTCTGCGGAGGAGAGAAACTCCTACCACTAGAGCACGCAAACGTACCAAATGCGTGGAAGTGTAAAACGTATCATATCACCTCAACTAGGTACATCTCATATGCAGACGTTACTGTTGGAAAAACACGATATCTATAGTTTCAATTTTAATTTCAAGGCTCAGTAAGCTGTATGATTAGAGCGTCCAAGCGGTCACTCGAATGTTTGATCCCTGTCAAACTAGCGCTCAGATTATTTATACTTGACGAATTAACGTCTACCAAACGTCTTTGACATTACACATCAAGCTCGCAAACGTACCACATGCACTACATGTGTACGTACAACTCACCATGCATATACATATAGATACATACATTTAGGGAAGCTCTCTTTTACAGAGCTTTTCTGCTTAATTATTACATATTAATTTCGCTTTAACTATACATCACATATATACAAACGCAGCAGATACGACTATGAATTTGCAACCTAGCTCTCTACCTGAGCTTCATAAGCTCAATGGTTAGAACGTCTAATCCATAGTATGCAGTATGCAGTACGCAGGCTACTAATCCACTGATCTCTATATAACTGGATTGCGGGAGCACGTTAGAATGTGATAGTTCTTATAAATAAACTAAACTTTACTTACCTAAGTTGTTGACGTTTTGTGCGAGTCGCCGAGTTCGACAAAACCGCTGATAATATGAGCCACCGACGAGCGAGCCGAATACTCTCCGAAGATACGCGAGGGCGGAGCGGGAAGGGAAAAGAGAAGTGGAGTGCAACTACCGAGCACGTGATGGCTTTCAGCCAATAAAATAGTCCGATTAGAAATAGCTTTTCTCCTTATGCTCGTAGCAGACTAGCAGTGGCTCGTAGCAGTAGATCGTATATAGATCGTATAAAGATCGAGCCAAATACACTAAAATTATCATATTCTACGACTCATTCAGTAACTACTAACTACCCTATTAAAGTTCTTGTAAGAATTTCATTAAAAATAATGAATAGTTTTAACACAAAAGGATCAGTACTCGTACTGGTCGATCGTTCCACAGACTCGTCTCCTCTTCTTCTCGCACGAACTCACGAAGGAAATAAATGAAACTTCCCAAAAGTTGCACGATTCAGTTGGTTGACCTTGCCGAATCTAACTCCTTTTGTATATGTTGTGGGCTTCGATATTGAGATCATATCCTGGAGCGTCGACAAACAAACCCGCGATGGCGCGATTCTGACAATAAAAATTCAAAATGACTTATAACTTTATATTCATGAAAGCCAATGGTTTTCTCATCAGAGTCCAAATTGATAAATCATTCAACGAAAACAACTTACGTCCTGCTGTGAATATCACGAATATCGGGTTTTTCGCGTTGGTTAACGTTGTCTCAGTATTCACGTATAATTATTGTGCATAGCAATACTCTATGTGCATAGCAACAAGCTATGTGCATAGCAATGTGCTACGAGAACTGTGTCGAAAGATATCCCGGTAGTTGCACTCCGCTCCGCCCTCGCGTATCTTCGGAGAGTATTCGGCTCGCTCGTCGGGGGCTCATATTATCAGCGGTTTTGTCGAACTCGGCGACTCGCACAAAACGTCAAATAAACTAAACTTTACTTACCTAAGTTGTTATAAGAACTATCACATTCTAACGTGCTCCCTTGCTTTAAGGTGAGGTAATACGGGCAACATTGCCGTTTGTTTGGTTTGTTTAGAATTTTCTCCATTCTCGTACCCAGACCCGCGCGTCGTGCTGGTCAGCAGTAAACATTTTGAAGCCACTGGTGGCCATATTGGTACTCCAGGTCCAGTGCACCTTGCGGGCTTAGGAGCAGTATTAAAGAGTCTATTGGGTGAGTCGGAAAAGCCGTAAAACAATTGTCAGATGAATTTACTGTTACCATTGGAAAACAGAAGGAAAATATACATACTTCAAGGCTTTGTAAAGACGTGTTTTACTACCATAGGTATATAAATAGTTTCATAATGAAGTTATTCATGACTATTTTCGTTGGGGTTTTTACGTGTTTTGTTATAGCGGCAAGTTTATCGATTACTGGGCAGAGTAAAAAAACACGAAATAACACGTTTTACGCTTAATAATACCAAGAAATGCAAAAAACTAAGCTTCTAAACCTTTTATAGTCTTCTTTGTTTGATACCAATAGCATAAATGTTCCTAATGTAGCTCTTTTTGTCTCTTTTCGTGCTACGAAAACATACAAAGTTTCTGTGGCGGCCATCTTGGTCATCACCGGAGGCTTCATTTTTGGAGCAATCCAGTTATATTGAGATGAGTGGTCTGATTGGTCATTAGAAGGTTGCAAGGTTCCATCCCCTGTCTGGGGCTCTGTTTGGTAGTACTTAAGTTCGACGAACGTCTACCAAACGTCTGTTAAAAGTTCCTATTCTTTGCAGTGTTGGAACAGTTACTCTACTCAGTTTTTGTAATTAGCTACAGTTACATTACAGGGCAACTATACGTTTCCGTTAAAGTCGGGAAAGTTCAATCTAAAACCGAAGAAATAATTGAAACCAGTCACTCGGTTCCACATTTATGAACTGTCTAAGTTTGAGTTTTTGCTCCTTTTGCTGAGTTCTCCACAACGTCAACCTCGTTCCCAGGGCCTTTTTGAAATTGGTAGGGCGGGAAAAGGACCTGGCTTCGGCTGGTGGACTCTGCATTTTCATTGGTTGTGTGCTTTTCTTAAACATTCCTCGGGAAACATATTTATGCATCGTTTTGTGCCAGTTATGATCTGTACTAATAGCTTTAACGGAACCGCCAACGGGACCAATGGGACCGCCATTACAATGAACTTCTCCCACTGGAGTACCATTACTCAGAATTATTTTGCATACTAAACTAAATTGCTAATTTATTACACCCAGTATCTCTGGGTGCTGTGACCAGCCGATGCCAGGGCGTATTACCGCCCTCCCAATTTCAAAAAGACCCTGGGGACGAGGTTGAGTACTCGTGTGAAAGACTACCGCGTCGAAATTAAGACTGGTACTAGTGCCTGTGATGTCATACCGGTACATTCTCGTCCCCAGAGCCTCTCCCGTGCTGGCGCGCGTTAAAGGCTCTGGGGGAACCATATATCATCGCGATCTGATTGGTTGTTCAAATTCAAAGGCCTATATAACGATGGAGCTTATTATAGTGAATGTTTATAAATAAACAGTATTTGAGACACGAAAACTGACAACGAAGCACAATTCTAATCATAGTTCTAATCCGAACAATTTAATCGGACATTTTTCAAAGCAATCAACCCGTTTCCCCTTATATAATTAAATCAAACACAGAAGACAGACATCAATTTGAAATCGATAGGCGATAGACGATATTAGACAGCAGTCACAGCACACTGCTGGCTGTTCGTGCATGGTACATATTAATAAGAATCTCATTGAAATATACACGTCAAATATAAACGAACGGTGCAACATATTAAAGAGAACTACCTTCACTAAAAGAAGCCGTAAATACGAAGAAATTCCGACGCGGCTCTAGTATTGCCAAGCTCTGAAGCGAACTCGTAAATTGTAATGCCTTTTGCCCCGCCGAATAAACGCGGCGATGAGCTATACTCAGCAGGGACCTTCTTCGAACGGAATATACCACAATCAGAATTGTTGCAAAGTCAAACGAGTCAATACGAGACAGCCAAACTGCCAGAATCGAAAACGAAAGGAAAATTATATTCTCGATTATATTGCAAAAAACTGCCGATGATCTCGTGTCCAACTCCCAAACCGCGAACTTAAACGCATGCGCTTTAGAAAGAACACCAAAGAATCTTGGTATTCCGGTTTGGATTCCCCCAGAGCCTTTTCAGCGCGCCAGCACGGGAGAGAATGCCTAGAATTACCAATAATCGTTAATTTTAAAAAACTAATTCCCAACCCACCACCCCAACCCTAACCCTAACCCCCCGCAAACCCTAAACCTAACCCTAACCCCCCAGTAGACCTAAACCTAACCACAACCCTCCGGAAAAATGAGTTCCTAATTCCTATCAGTCTGTTTTGTTAATTCTGTTTCTTTTCTTCTCTTTTCTTCTCTTCTCAGCGTCCGACAACCACATGATATCGACCTCGGACTACAATATGCGATTTAAGTTTGACTTCATGGCCCACATGAAGGGCAACGAGAGCGTGGAAGCGGCCGAGTTTCATCTGTATAAAGATACTTCCCGCTACACGTGGATGCAGAACAAATCGTTCCTAGTTGAAGTCTTTCTCGTCACAGTGCCGGGCAAGCCCACCCAACTCCACAAACGGCTAGGCGCGCGAGTCGTCAACGGCTGGGAGACTGGGTGGTACACCTTTGACGTCACCGACAGCGTCAGATTATGGATTCTGTCCCCGAAGAATAACTACGGACTGGAACTGTCCGTGACGTCATTAAATTACCCTAATCCAATCCGCGTCCGTCCCGCTAATGAATTTGGTTTCATCAGTTTCAAAGGCGCTTACCAAAAACGGCCGTTTATCGTGAGTTTTTTTCAAGGCGATCCCACCGAACGTCCGGTGATCTACCACGCGTCCGGAAGAAGACGACGTTCGGTCTTCACCCCGACTAAAATGAGATACAGCAACAGGGCTGGCATGAAGGCATGTCGAGTGCGTCATCTGTACGTGGACTTCCACGCGTTGCGTTGGGAGAACTGGGTCATCGCCCCGGATGGCTACGAGGCGTCGTTTTGCGACGGCGCATGCACCTACTCGATGTTGAGCCCGCGGAACGCGAGCAATCACGCTATCGTCCAATCGCTTGTTAATATGTTCAATCCTGACACGGCTCCAACGGCTTGCTGTGCCCCGACCAAAGTCACGGCCATCTCGGTTCTTTACTACGACGAGAAAAAGAACGTCATTTTGAAGAAATTTAAGGACATGGTCGTGAAGTCTTGCGGGTGTCACTGATTGGTATTCAAGAGCGGGCAAGGAGAATTTTCTGGAGAATAGATCGGCACATAATTCCTGTATGACTTGTTGTCGCTCTCAATATGGTTGTAGAGGTTACACTTTCTACTATTTCTACCTAGCTTCACAACCTCGTCCCTAGAGCCATTTATAAGAGGTTAGGCCAAGATGGCGGCGAAAATCAAAATGGCGTCAAAAATACAAAATGGCGTCAATAATACAAAATGGCGGCAAAAGACAAAATGGCGGAAAAAATTGAACCTTGTGGCGCCTAGGCTATCTCAGTCTCTGATTCGTCGAGAGCATATTGCATAAAATAATTATTGTGTAAGGATTGCATCCAAGTTAAACAATGTACAATATATGCATTATTTGTACAATATGGTGCATTTTTGCCTAGCCTTCACTATTGTTCCCACCATTTTGAATTTGCCTGCGCCATCCAGTGAGCTCTATATTAAAACTGGAGTGCTATCTTTGTGGCAATCTTGTTCCCAGAGCCCGCGCGATCTTTTTGCGCACAAAGTACGTATAGTTCCAGTCTTCTACACGGTCTGGTCAAGTCTGATCCAGTCAAAACATCGCGTAGGAGACTGGAACTATACGTACTTTAGGCCTACTGTCCGCCATGTGTGACTTCAATCTTTGCAGCAGATATCACTCCAGTTGTAGAGCTCACTGGCGCCATCTTGCCTCGGCCACTTACAAATGTCCCTGGGGACGAGTTTGCGTAGCTGCAGCACTGCATAGCTATTATTACAACATATAGTATTATTCAACATTAGGATACACATTGGGTCAACCGTGACAATTTGGGGTTTGAGTACATTTTCTCTAAACAGGCTTGTTAAAGTGCTTATCCCCCCACCAAATAGAGTATTACTGGTATGGATTATATGTACAGTAAATAGTTGACTGATGTCAAGATATTTTTTGTATTTGATTATTGCGGTGCCCTGACGAGTAACCGCTGAGCGGCTGGCTCGTTAGGTAGCTTTATATTCTGGGTGTCACTTTTTTGTGGCACTGGGAACGAGAATACGTGCAATGTTTTTGACGCGAGGGATTTTGGCGGCTTTTTGACGATCTCCGTGAAGCGAAGCGTTCCGCAGGTAAACACAATTGCACAAAATTGCAGTGCCCCGACAAGATAGCGGTAGGCCATTAACATGCGGATTGGATAATGTTTCTCTTGCAACAGTACATTGTGTACGCAAGTTATGCCTACATTGGTGGCTTTGCGATATGCTTGCCCCAGATTTGGGGAAACCATGCCGCAACGCTACCAATGACGTTACCTGCCAGAATGAGACTGTAATACAACAAGGAACAACAACACTACACCGGGCATTTTATGTTTAATCGCAATTTGACTAATTTAATTCCTTTTGATGACATATCCAAGACAATATATTTATTATATCATATCAGACGAATCGTATACACGGGCTGAACAACCTGAAATATCTCAACAACGAAGCAAGGAAACGAAAAACTGTAAAAGACTTTACTTTGTTCTTTCAAATAACACAGACGTCTTAATTTTCGTTTCATAGACACTTTAAATATGCCATTAACCTTCGGATTGGGTAATGTTTCTCTTGCAACAGGTCATTGTGTATGCAAATTATACCTACTTTGACGTCGTCTTCATTACCATTTTGGAAAATGGAAATACAAACCTGAATTAGCAATAAATAAAAGCTCAGATCAAAAGAATATTTTGACATTCAACTACACTTAAAAAAATCCAAATCAGTAATATCGTATTTTGGGGGTGTTAGGCACTTTAAAGTTCAGAGTAATTTAAACCTTTCCATATTTCACTGTTGAATCGCTGTGTAACATTTTCGCGTGTCCCTGGGTTGACGTCATTTCCTGTGAATTAATAGTAAACTAACTTTTAAGCAGAAGGAAAAGCCATCATCCAGCAGAATTATAGCATCTATAAATTTTACTTTGGAAGTCAAACTTTGAAGTAAAGAGAAAAAAAAGCAAAAAAATAAACCTGCATATTAAAAAACATAGAAAAAGTTTACTTAAAAATAGTTATTTAATCTATCACTGCAAATCATTCCTTATGTTTACCGTAAAAGCTCTATAAAGGCCCCTAACCCTAACCCTCTCTAATTATGCCCCCTTTAAGCCCTGTTTATATGGAGGCGAGTTACCCGGCCAGCCGAATTACTCGGCACATGGCGAGTTCTTGGTCGGTAGAGTAAGCACTGTTTTCCCACCGCAGTGTTTATATGAGACAGACGGGTAACTCGCCCTGGCGAGAACTCGGCACTGGCAGCCGGGATCTCGGCAAGGCGGGATAAACATTTTCTCATATAAACACTTTCCCCCGGGTAACTCGGCAAAGCGGGATAAATTTTCTATATTCGTTGCTTCATGTCATTTTGGTTGATGATAATCATCTCAAATATTACAACTTGCCAGGTAACTCGCTTCCATATAAACAGAACGTAAAGTTTATCCCGGATAACTCGGCTGACCGAGTAACTCGGCTGGCCGGGTAACTCCCTTCTTTTAAGAGCCGCTTTCAAACACCAAGACTGTTCATGCCGCGTTATAGATGTATGGTAAAGTGTACTGTTTATTCTTAATTTGAACATCTCCTATTTCTTTAACTTCATGTGTGACAAGACTCTCTAGTTATCAAGCTTCTGTTTTAAGGATAGCAACAATCCTTCTTGACTGGCGCATAATACACTGTATGTTCCTGGTAAAGTGGGATTAGGCCGTACTAGTAAGCTTATATTGTGTAAAAAAGCTAGCATTTCATACAAAAATTCAAACTACTTGTTTTATTATTATAAAAAATTTACGGTACAACCATTTGAAGAAAAGTTGTGTTTTTTCGCTGAGCTTTTGTCCCTGTTAATTCTATATGTGTATACGTCATGTACAAAAACTTAAACGAAAATTAAGTTTGTCTTATTTGAAAGAATACTTAAAATCATCTTTTGCAGTTTTTCGTTTCGTTTCGTTGCTTTGTTATTGAGATATTTTAGTTTGTTTGATATTCAAATTAAACATTTTGACGTCGTACGTGTATACTACTGAGCTATCGGTAGATATCTTTTCTATTATCAAACCAAATGAATTCGAAGGAAGCATGTGGATATGTTTCGCCCACAACACTAAACATGTAGGTCTTCAGTGATTATTATTCTTGTTAATAGCAAAAATATATAACTTTTTCGGTAACTCAATATGCACGTGTGCCGTCAAAATGTTTAATTTGCGTATCAAACAAACTAAAATATCTCAAGAACGAAGCAAGGAAACGAAAAACTGCAAAATATGTTACTCTACCATTTAAGTGTTCTTTCTAATGAGACAAACTTAATTTTCGTTTCAAAGACACTTTAAACGGTTAAAGGTATGTCACGTACGTACATACGTACATACACATGTACTAGTTTACCTTGTTCTGAAGACGTCCTGAGTTAAGCAGGACGAAAGCTCAGCAGAAAGACTTTTCTTCACATGGTTATACCGTAAATTTATTATGATAACAAGACATCGCTTCCACTGATTTTTTTAATAACCCCTCTCTCTATTAACCCCTCTATAGGTCTCCGGGGGCTAAAATAGAGCTTTACGATAGTCATTGCTTTCTTGTTGTGGTCATTCACAACAATTGAAACGAAAGTTTTTCTAATCAGTATTTAGTGATAGTAATCATGATTCCAACAGTCTTCCTGGTTAACATACATACAACAAAACTATAACGTTTTCGGGAATTATATGAACGAAAAAGCGTTACGAACATTCTTTCCCAGTTTTAGTATAGTACAGTTTATATATATTTATGTATATATTTTAACACTTTTCAAGTGAAGGGCAAGATAGAAAAACGTATCTTATTTTAAAGATGGTAAAACACGAACATTTGTATTTGGCCGAATTAATGAAAACTATAACTCTGGCTCATATGATGACGTGGTGATATATTCAAACTTGTAATGTCAGAATATTGTAATCTGTTATTATACATGATTTTAAAACAAGTCTGAGTTCTGGTTTTGAGGGAAATGGAAGAATGTGCTTATGTGCAGAGTTCGCGGAGTGGAGTGGAGTAGATTGGAGTAGAGTGGAATGGAGTGGAGTAGAGCGGAGTGGAGTGGAGTAGAGTGGAGTAGAGTGGAGTAGAGTGGAGTGGAGTAGAAACAGATCACGACATGCTTGAGCAAAAATAGTTTGCAATGCAACGTAAGTTCAAGCTTTGAAAAGTCATTTAATACATTTTGATTATAGAAACATATTTACATATTGGTATATTTGTATAAAAAACATATGCCATCAGGACTATGTACTCATCCTGTTAAATTAAAGTAGATTAAATGAACAGTAATATAACAATGGACATTAACACTGATTAACAATGTTGAACCGTATTGAACAAATAGCATTTCATAAAAACCTTACTTGCAAGATTCTCCGGTGTAGACGAAATGAATGAAAAAATGCTTGATTGCGTTCATTATATCATGTAATACCATGATCGACTAGGTTTCTTTTGTTCTCACCGGGTAATTTAATCTCTAATTTCCCCCCAAACAAGGCAAATTTCTAATTTTCCCCTCTAACAGGATAAAATTTTTAATTTTCCCCTCACTTTAATATGCATGACCAAACAGTACTTTTTTAAGTCACAACAAATAAATGAATTATTATAAGATAATATCATGGTATTACAAATTAATACCCGCCATGACATGTCGGGAAATTAGTGATTAAATTAATGTCCCCCCAAGCCTCGAGTCCACATCACTAATTTCCCTCATGTTTGGTATTACTTGTTATAATTACATGGTCACCTCAAATTTCTTTGTTTAAAGAGGGTCGATTAATGTCGTATTTCCTTCGTCAATACTGCATAAAGGGCGTTTAGTTATAAACGACCCTCACCCAGTATCCATGAGCGAGGGACAATTAAACTAAACGTCCCTCAAAACTGTTAATGAGGAAATCATCCCTCATAATAATCATTGGGGCGATGCTGGTAGAATGGCACACTGCCAAAGAAAGGGTGATGTGAACACTAGCTGTTAAAAACGAGAGTCTCCTATTGACTGTGCTCTGCGGAGCAATCCTGTTAAAATGGATGCAAAACTGAATTCACCCTCTATATTTAATCTTGTTTTAGCCTACAAAAGTTATGGGATAATACTTTGTCTTTGCGTGTATGTCCATTTTTTTTGTTTATTTCCTCGGTGACCGTGTAATTACGAAACAAATGCATGACATTTCGGGATATTAGTGATTAAAGCTGCCCCTCAAGCCTCGGGATGATTTGTATAAGTCCTCGTGACTTTCACAAACCTTCCATCGGCTTTCAAGAACATTTAATCACTAATAAACATCGATGCCATGCATTTACTTATATTTACAATGGACAGTACTGGTTAAAACAACACATTGTTTATAGAATATATAAAGCGGTTATATGGACCAAAGAACATGCAAAGTTTTCTTGTTTGTTTGTTTGTTTGTTTGTTTGTTTGTTTGTTTGTTGCTTTTTTTTGCTCTACAGTACGAGTGCAATCAAGCATTTTATTCATATATGTGTAGGTCTGATGAGCTAGCCTGGTTAGCGGGATATCTAGTTTCCCTATAAACATCTCTTAATGCCCACTGGTGGAGGTGTGCAGTCTTTTTTGCACTACTCGATGCATGCATGCATGGAAGACCATTTATCTATAACGAATACACACCATGCTTAAATAAATTTGATTGATATATAAGGTTTCTAGGGACGACGACCTTTAAATGTCAGGCTTGCATTTTCACCGAAATACGCAAAATTCCTTTTTGTTTGCCTACTGACAGGCGCACGAAGTGGCAACCATTGCCGCGTGCTTTTTCAACACAATGTTCTGTTCCTCGTCATAAAACAGAACACTTAACGACTCCAAAGTGTCGGGCGCGCAACACGGATGCGGGGTCGTGTCTGGATCCAGGAGATAAGCGAGTGACTGTATTACGGCGTGCCTTGTTTTCTTAACGCTAGACGGATACGGGTACAAACATGTCCCTTGGCAAAGATACATATAGTATCCCTTCGGTGCGATAATAATCTTGTCATAACCGATCTTTCTAAAATTGATGTAGAATTTCCTCAGATGGCAAGCCTTATTGCGCTTACCGCGCCTTTTTCTGCGGCTGGTGTAACGCGTAAATCTGCGCTCACGTGACAACGCCTCGGACGCCACCAGCTCCTCGTTAAACGTCGTAAAAGCTCGCGCGGAGTTCGCGAACCCAACCAAATACGGTCGTTTCTCCTGATTCCCGCGCATGCCCACTAGCCCTATGGTGTGTGGGTTGACCTCTTCGCCGACTGACGTCAGGTTCTGCGCCACCAACTGGAGCCCGTGGTTGGTCAGCGGAAACTGCGCCCATTGCCGAATGGCTTCAGTCACGTTGAACGTTTGCCAACCGGATTTCCCCACGAGGATATCGTGGGAGTCGAGGAGTATGCGTTGGTCTCCCGTGGACGGGATGAGGTAGGCACTTATTCTACACATACTGTCGGCCATGTATTTAGTTCTCGGTAGTCTCTTAAAGACCTTCAATTCACCGGTCTTGATGTTTTCTGTCGTTGAATTGAACTTTGCGTTGAATTTAATTTTCAGTTCTTCTCGTGAATGATTCCAATTGTCATCGCGAACTGCAAAACAATATGATCAGACAACCAAGTTAGAACGCATGACGGATACAAAACGTGTAGCAGCATACAAGGCACGTTCACATAATGTAGGTAGGTACGTATGCAAACATAAATAAATGTCAAATGTATTTAGCTCACAGAACTTCTTGGGGACACTATATAATGTTGGTTTAATTGAGGCGAGTTTTTACATGGCGAGTTATCTGGAAGGGGAGAGGGGAGAGTTATCAGTTACCTCCAGAATTAATATCCCGATGTTAGTTCATTTCCATATTTAAACAGAGGTACGCACGGCGTACATGTGTTTACAGGTTTAAAGGTACTGCGTGTTACACCATAGATAACCGAAGGGGAACTGGGTAGGAAATTTAAAACGATGTTACGAAACCGGAAACGATGTTTCCGCAACTTGCTATGGTAATTATACACTTATAAAAGGATAAAGGATAAATGACTGGGGGGCTAATCATCCATACTTGCAGCCAGTGGCGCTTGAATTGCGAAGGACGCAGATCAACGTGGTCGTGTCTAGGCATACCAAAGGCGCTCCAGGCTGCCGCCATACGACACGGTTCAGACCACGGATCACAGCTAAGATGTTAGGTGTTGATTTTATGGAGGGAGGAAAACCGGAGAACCTGGTGAAACACCCTCGAAGCACAAGGGAGATCAACCACAACTCTACTCACATGAGTTCCAAGCTCGACAACGGAGTCATTCCCAAGCGATCACCCATCCAAGTACTAACACCGTCTAACCGGGCTTAACTTTTTAGTGAGAGGCAGCGCGCTAATTGCACATGCCACCCGTGCTCCCCGGGACTAATACGCGGGTGGTCCCGCATGGCCAGGATCAGCTATTGCTGAAATTGTATAATTGGCGTAACTAATTGGCGTAAGCAAGGGAGCACGCCAGACTGACCTGTGTTTCTTCTTCTTTGTTCCGAGTTCCTTCATTTATATTCAGCCATTTTGAATAACGCGGTATATATCATTAGCGTATCGCAGGCGCGGGTTACGGGGCCGAAGGAAACCCGAGGCCCGAGCGTTTACGAGGGCGGAGAAAGGAGGGAAGAAAAATGGAGGGGAGTGAAACAACCGTCACGTGAAGGAGTGTTGACAAATGCCGATGCGTTATTTGGGTTTTGAAATCTAGCTATGCTCGTAGCCCTTGATCTGTCAACAATCGATTAGGTTGTTCGCGCGAGGTAAGTTTAACAAACGTTTATAAGTTGCCAGCAGTTACAACCCATGACCCAACCGTCCCAGCGTTTCTGATATTCCTCAAATGTTCCTAGCAACGGAAAATGTTCCTAGCAACGGTCAACCAGCATCATCTTACAAAATCTCTGGCGTTTCACTCCCCTTCTATTTATCTTCCTTCCGACCGTTATTTAATTTTCGGAACGCGCTCGGGTTTCCTTCGGTCCCATAACCCGCGCCTGCGATACGCTAATGATATATACCGCATTATTCAAAATGGAATATAAATGAACAAAGAAGAAGAAACACAGGTCAGTCTGGCGTGCTCCCTTGGCGTAAGCTGTTGAGAGAACCCTGTCACATTTTATCCCTTCGCTATAGTTGTTAACTTTTGTTTGTCGTGTTATTAATTGCTTTTATTATATGGCTGGGCTTGTTTTCGGGTCATTACGCCAAACAGCGCACGCTGATTGGCTGCTGAGAGGTCCGGAAAAAGCCGTAATGCCCTCCCGGCACTGTGAGAGGGCATTACGTCCTTTTTAATGGCGTGCAAGTTTTGGCGGGAAAATTACTGAGTTGATTTGAATGAAAATAAAAGCGAATTAGGTATATTCGTTGGAAAATTTTGAACAATAATACGTCCTGAAACATCAGTGTTTCTTTTTATAAAAACTTCTTATTTGAAAGCGCGAAAAATAAAAGCCTAACAGGTGTAAACATGAAGCGAAACGAACAAGCTCAAAAGTAAGAACTAAGGTGAACAGCGACACCTGATCAAGACAAACGTAGAACTAAAAACAGATAAGAAAACAAACCAAAAGCCACATAATAAAAGGCTTATTAACCTCGTTTTCTCGGTCTGTACGAGAAAGTATTTGCCCTCGGTTTCTCTCGCACAAACCTCGCTCCTTCGTCGTTCGCCGTACAGACCTCGAACTCGGTTAATAAGCCTTTATTACTATTGTTTACCTTATCTACTTTGTGATACTCTTCGTGGCAAAATAAATAAATAAATAAATAAATAAATAAATAAATAAATAAATAAATAAATAAATTAAACAATAGATGGTTTTCACTCTGACGTCACAAAATTCTAAAATGTTTATTATCGAACCTACAACGTTGGTTGTTTTATATATTTTGTAGATGGTTATTACGAGTTTTCCTGGAAATTTTAAGTTGATACAACCATTCCTTCTTGAATTGCAGAGTTTTGAATTATATTATTGCTGACGTCACCATAATTTTCAAATGTCGTTAAAAGCCACTTTGTACACACAGTTGGGCATACAATACTTGGTTAAGCTTTAGAAGAGATGTATAATTATATCTGATGTACAATCTAAAGATTCTGGTTGAAACTACACTTTATATGAGCATTCGTTTTTTGGTCGCCATATTTGTGTACCTCACAGACGCCAATTAGGTACACAAACATGGCGGCCGAAAAGCAAATGCTCGTATAAAGTGTAGTTTTTGCCAGAGTTTTCAGGTTGTATACCAGATGTAATTAGACATCACTTCTAAAGCTTAACAAAGCTTTATATGTTGAATTGTGTACACAATGCGGCTTTTAGCGACATTTGAAAATTATGTTGATGTCAGCAATAATATAATTAAAAACCCTTTAACTCAAGAAGGAAAACTTGCATCGACTTAAAATTTGCCACGTAATAATGATCTACAAAATATATAAAACAACCAACCTTTTAAGTTTAATAAGAAACTTTTTAGAATTTCTTGACTTCTCAGTGAAAACCTGTCTGGTTTTAGCTATGTGGGGCCACCCGTTAGGTGCATTAGCCCCTTATAAGTGTATAATTACCATAGCAAGTTGTGCAAACATCGTTTCCGGTTTCGCAAGTTTGCTATCCAGTTCCCCTTCCATTATCTATCGTTATACGGTGCAATTTTTTCGCGCAAGAACTGACAATGGTTTGTAAACCAAAGGAAGCAAGATAAGTTTTACGAGAAGTATTACGCGGTGCAGATGTGTATTGTTTGTGAAATTTGTCACGCAACGGCGTTCAGTGTATGAGGCTGACATAATCTTAATTAATATGCTTCTCGGCCGCCGCGCAAAACCCGTAAGGCCCGAGAACGAGTTTACCGGTCGCTTGTCATATCACGCGCCTGGGCGACTATGGCTTAGTCCAACCTCGTTCCCAGGGCCTTTTTAAAATTAGGAGGGCAGGAAAAGGCCCTGGCATCGGCTGTTGAACTCTGCATTTTCATTGGGTGATTGATTTTCTTTAGCATTCCTCAGAAAACGTAATTATGCATAGTTTTGTGCCAGTTATAATCAAATAGCTTCAACGATACCGCCAACGGCACAAATGAGAACGCCCATTACAATGAACTACTCCTATGGGACCGCCATTACTCGAAGGATTTTGCATACTAAATTAAGTCGCTAATTTATTACACCCAGTATTTCTTGGTGCTGTGACCAGCCGATGCCAGGGCCTTTTCCCTCTTATATCCATGCTGCTGACATAGTGCTACATGCTTGCGCAAACGCAACCTATAGACGCAAAAAGTAAACCGTTCACATGGACAGAGATACTTTGCATTGGGAGTTAGAAATAACTCGGTCTGAGCGATAGGGTAGCCCTTCGGCCAGAGTTGTCCCGCCTCCACGTGAACGCTTTCACCCGAGTTATCTCGAAGGGTAAGGTTAACTTTTGCATAAATATACATGCATACATCGCAATTAACCAGGATAACTCGGGGTGAAGCGTTCACATGAAGCTAGCTAGGGTTATCTAGGGGGCAGGGATAACTCGGTAATTAATTGCCTTTTGTTATATGAAATAGGACAAACTATGATCCTAGCGGCTAGCCCCCGTTTTATCCGACCTTTCGAGATAACTCTGTCTAGGTAAACAGGGCTTTAGCTTGGACGCCGGCCAATAACTATCTTAATGAAATATTAAAAAAGAACCTGTTTAAACCAGTTTTACCACCACGCAAAAACACTGAGAACAAAAGTGATAGGTTGCGATTGTTTCGTATATTGAGGAAATTAGAGGGCCATTATGTAAACTACTGGGTCACCGGTAATAATGTTAACCCTCATTAAATAAACTCTTCTAGTCTCTAATTGAGGAAATTACGGAGACAATTAAACGAATCTCTTGTAGTTTATTTCAACGTAAAAGTTGCATAAAAACCTTTCTTAACGTTGGGTCGTACTTTTGCATCGTATTGCGAAAGAGCAGAGCGGTAAAGATGCTATTTATTCAATTATTCCATTTCGCGCAATGACTGTAACAACTAGCAGTTAAACTGATCCCACTGGCTTGTTCGAGATATATGGTTTGAGCTTGCCAAGAATACAGAAGGAATTGGAGAATGACACTTGCTACTGCTACACTAAATGGTATTCCATCTGTAAATTTAGAATATTTATTATGGGACAATGAGCTCAGGTGGAGAATAATATTACAAGTAGAGAATCCGGTATGGTTCGTTACTCGGAGTAACACCTAATATCATTATTCTCCACCCGAGTTTATTGTCCCAAAATAATTGTTCTAAATCTACATGTATAAAGACTAATGTCTCGATATTGTAGAAACTAGTATCTGTTTCGAAATAACCCAAGTACCATCATTCGACCAGCTCCCAGCTTGACCTGTAGCTCAGTTGGTACAGCGTCGGACTAGTAAACCGAAAGTCGCGGGTTCGAATCCCAGCCGGGCCAAGTATAATTTTCTCTACTTGTCCGGTATGGTTCGTCACTCGGAGAAACACCTAATAATGGTCTTTATTAATGAGAATACATCAAACGTGCATCTTTACAATCAAATTTCTCCTAAGGATTTTTCAACGTGGCCGTGTCGAGGCATATCAAAGGCGCATTAAGCAGCCGCCATACGACACAGTTAACGTTCAGACCACGGATCCCAGCTAAGCCTAGGTGTTGATTTTACGGAGGGAGGAAAACCGGAGAACCCGGCGAAAAACGCTCGGAGCACAGGAGAGACCAACTAAACTCTACTCACATGAGTCTCAAGCTCGAGAACGGGGTTATTCCCAGACGGTCACCCATCCAAGTGGCTAACCCCGTCTAACCGGGCTTAACTATTGGTGAGAGGCAGCGCCCTAGCAGCGCCACACGCCATCCGTGCTCCCCTAATATCACCTAATATCAGTATTCCATCTGCCTCTTGTGCTTTTCCAACCTCGTACCTGGAGTCGGCGAAAATGGCCCTGGCATCGGCTAGTCGATTCTACATTCTAATTGGCCAGTTTAAAAACTCGATTAATTCGGATAGTGTATAATTTATTCATCAAAATATGAATTCACTCTTCAAAATGTACCCCAAAAATGGAAGTGACAGCTAATTTAATTTGGTTAAAGTCAAGAACAACATTTAAGATACATGCTTGTTCATGGTATTTACATGTATCCTGGATAACCGTGAGGAGTATCATGATGGATATTATAGTGTTAGCCAGCTGCTTTTCTGATAAAGGCTCACATGAAAGAGTCGGCAGAGCATTACATATTTCGCATTTATTATTAAGGGTTTGACAAAAGAGGATTTCGCTTTTTAAAATTAGCGGTTGGGTCCTACTTTTGCATCGTAATACAAAAGAACAGAGAAAATATTATTTATTCCATTCAGTCTGCAATGACTGCAATCAGGAGTACAACGGCCAGACTAGACGTCAGTTTGGTACGCGGTTAAAGGACCATCTGACCAAAAAGCTGTTTTCTTATCAAAAAAGAAAATTCTGTAGGTTATCGGAGCACACGTGCCATGAAATTGCGTACTTTCTAGGCCTTGGAAGACTGGGGAGAGTCTGGAAACGAGAAGGCCTAGCCAAATTCGCAAAAAGGTACTGCCCAGAATCGTTTTGGCCCTTTGAGTGTTCCTGGGAACTAGTACATCTACCGTAAACAACACTGAGTGACGGTATAAAAGCATAAGGTGTCTGCGAAGATTTTACCAAAGACCTTGGTATATATTCCAATTGGAGCGCGGAATGAAAATTTAACTGTTTAACTTTCAACTTTTGGCGGTTACAGAGGGAAAGCTAGTGATAAGAAAGCTAGGCTAGTGAAACTTCGTCGATCCGAGGTGAGCAGGCTTGTATTATTTCATGCAGATGGAAATAGTAAATGTCGGGAAACACTTAGGACATCATAATATCACAACTCTTCCTCAATAAACAACCAAGCTGTAAAGTGAAAGTGTGTACGAATTTTTCTAGGCCGGTTCGGATCACTTCCGAAACGCGTTAACCGAGGAAGGCCTAGAGACTAGTCTAGGTATAGCTGCATGTTACACAGTAGAATTTATTTAGCTTTAAACTGGAAGTTTAATTGTGAACCAAAGAAAGCGGGACAAGTTTCACGAGAAGTGTTACACGGTGCAGATTTGTATGGTTCGTGAGATTTGTCACCCAAACGGCGTTCAGTGGATGAGGCTGACATAATATCCGCGCAAAACAGAAAAGGCCCTGAGAACGAGTTTACCACATGGTCGCTTGTCATATCACGCGCTTGGGCGAGCTGTGGCTTGACGAAACATAGTCAGTGATAGAAACATCCGATTAAACGCAACATGTAGACGCAAAAATTATCACCACCAATCCACGGTATCATCAAAGGCTTGGCATATTAATAGCGCCCCGCTCCATTAAACCACCATGACAGCGGTCTTCTACCAGAATTAGCCCTATTTGCATCTTGTTATTATCATCTCGTTGGGCTAATAGATTACGCCATCATTAGTTCTATGAGAGTATAAATATGCGACTTCACAACGATCACCCCACGTTGGGTCATGAACAATCTCAAACTCATTAATAATTCATGAAGAAAACACAAAGGAAATCAGCACCGTGTCGGTGGTTTGGATATCGGAGGAAGAAATTACATAAATTAAGCAAACTTTCATCTTGATTTTCTCTTAAAATACTGATTTTTTTGAGATGCTATATCATACACTCGGAGGAGTGTTTAATCAGGATATCCAAACACCTCGAAGTTTTTTCCAAAACCTCGGCTTCGCCTTGGTTTTCAACAAACGTCTCGGTGTTTGGCATGGATATCCTGATGAAACACTCCTCCTCATGTATGATATATTACGTAACGGCTGATGCCCTGACTCAAGACTGGCTACGCCACTTGAACTAATTTTAAGAAAGACTTCTTTTTGCCCGAATAACAAGACCATTTTTGCGCGAGTACAGCCAATTAATTTTTCAGAAACTACCCCAGCCCTATAAATACGCTTGTAATTTTAAGAACACTGTATAATTTAGCGAAGAAGGTAAGAATTTATTATCTTGCTGGGTTCGTTTTCCTGGCAGTACGCTAAACGATGCATGCTGATTGGTTCCCGAGCGGTCGAGGTCAGTCTACGACATTGACCAACCGGTCACTTCTTGGTTTCCATCTGATATTGGTGCACAGAAACAATGAAATGGCGGCCAAATTGGTGCAAAATCTTTATCCTTGGGAATTTACAGGGGTTCTGGAAGCTTTTCAAAGTTGTGGGTGTCCTGCGTCTCCGCAGAATGCCATAAACAGGGCCACGCCCTTCAGAGAATATTAATAGATAACTAATAACTATATATACACGACATATAAGATCTGAATAAGGGGACTGGGGAGAGGGCTTAGAAGTAACGCCTGCAGTGGAGCTCTTTGGTTTTGAAAAACCCGTTCGCTGACGAACAGGATTTTAATTATTGATTACGCCAAATGTGATTCGCTTAGCGCCCATAATCTGTCAATCAAGAAGGTTTAGTAAGTAAAATTAATAATTCCAATTCTATTTTTCAAACAAAGCTGAAACGATTATCAAAGGAAATATCTAAACAGCATCTTGCAGTGCTTTTGCGATTTGATAAAATGAAAATGCTGAGTGTCAGCCTCCTCGACTCCCATACCATTCAACTAAGTTTTATATTTAAAACCTCCATGCAAGAATATGGAATATATCTTAATAATAGGAAGTTCCTGAATTTGATTTTGAAAGCGAACACCGTGAGACGCTTTGCTTTCACATGTCTCTGTCAGTCATAAAATGTCTGAAAATATTTGCCAGCGAACACCGTGGGACGCCGCAGACATTTCCGTTCAATAATGGTATACCTTTCACTCAACTGTTTTATTTTGGTAAACACTCGCTGTCATTACTGTTCTTTTCATGAATATTCGTTAATTGCCATTGATAGAAACAGGGTTACTCTACCATTCACACCTAATTTTATAAATTTCCAGTCCACAGTTTGAGAAATATTTGTGAGCAGACACCGTGGGACGCCGCAGACATTTCCGTTAAATATAATCACTACTATTTATGTACCTTTCACAACTGTTTTATTTCGGTAAACACTCGCTGTCATTACTGGTTTTTTGTCATGAATATTCGTTGTCATTGATAGAAACAGGATTACTCTACCATTCACACCTACATAAGACTATAGAGCATAAAGTAATGCGGTAGAGTGTAATGGTCAATAAGTTACACTCTACCGCATTACTCTATGCTCTATAGTCTATAAACCCCTGTAACATAAAACCTCTATATATTGAAGAGCTCAAAAAAGCTCAAGAAGCCTCTGCGGAGGAGAGAGTAACGAATCCGAAACGACACACAAGAAAATAAATCCGGGATAAAAACTTTCCGGTTTGATCACGTATCCGGAGATTTCCGCGAATCCTGAAAAGTAGAAACTTCGTATCCGAATACTCTTGAATCCGAAACAATATGTAGTGTGAACTGGGGTTATATATATCTAGGTTGTTATTCCGATGAATCCGGATACTTTTCCACCCGCAGTCATATGAGTTTGCGGTGAAACCAACATGGTGAACATAAGGAATTAATCCAGGTGTAGTGTAAACGGCCGAATCCGAATACTACATGTTGTAGTACTGTAAACGCCTGACGAATCCGAATACTCGGTGCGAAGTGAATCCGGAAACATTTACGAATCCCGAAACTTTTGCTCTAGTGTAAACGCAGTCAAAGAGAATTAGGCATCTTTATTCAAATATTCTGAACAATTAAATGAATGAAAAGCCGTACTGGTGTAAACAAGAAGCGACATACGGGCTCGTGTTCCCACTTCATATATTCATATATACTTCTCTTGTCAATACTTTGGAGCAAAGATTGTCTGGATGACAAATGTTTCGTTTTTCTGCTAAGTTACTAAAACACTCGTAGAATCTATATTGCACTACATCCGGGAACCGAGTGGCGTATTTCTCGTATGTAACACTCGCGAGTGACATATCGACAAGTCAAAATTTACGCCTTTTGCCGTAAGTTTCGAATCAAGTAAATTTGACCCAGTAACTTCTCTTAATTCAGCTTTTCACGTAAAATTATATTTTGTATTTCATTTGTATTTTCTAAACGTTTTTAGGTCAAGCGGTTGTAGTTTTCGCATTAAACCCAGTTTATCAACATCACTTCCAAATTGTCCATATAATAAATAGAACATTACACGGATGCTCAAAGATATGGATTTTATGTTTTCGTGGCAAGAGCAATATCTCACTCGTTCGCTGCGCTCACTCGTGAGATATTGTCCTTGCCACTCGAACATAAAATCCATATCTTCTCGCTACCGTGTAATATCCCCTTTATATGAGTTATGTAAATATTTGTTGCAATGAAATACACGCCAACGCGAAGGTGGCACTGTTCAAGATACTGTTTACCGTATACTGTCTTTGATTTTCTTCTAAATGCCCACTAAAATTATTATAATAGTAATAGTAATACAGTTGATGTTCTTGGACAT